>JAYESA010000014.1:141378419-141538419 GCA_036927795.1 Iris macrosiphon
AAAATTTAAATGCAAGATATTTCTAATTTATTTCCCTTTAATTTTCGTTCTCATTTGTCTATATTATCTTTTTTTTTTCTCCTTCTATTGCCTTTCAATTTGAAAAAAATTGAAAAATTGTCTTCTGTCCTACATTACTCCGAGCTGCTTATTTCTCTCTCTTGTTTTTTGAGGGGATAATGACTGAATGTTCATTGAATTTACTCTGCTGTGTGTATCCCATTTCTTGTCATAAAATGCTGAATGTTTTCTTTTAATTTATTTAGTTAGGTTTTGTGTCCTATACTACGCTTCTGATTTGTAAATTTGGTTTACTTTGCTTTTACGTACAATGTACGGCGAATAAAAGCCCATTTAAGTTCTCTATAGTGTTCTAAATTTTCAGTCCTTAATACCCATTTATGAATTCTGATCATCAGGGAAAGCCTCCGGATTGGCAAGATTTTGTTGGTATCATTACCCTGCTCATAATCAACTCAACAATCAGCTTCATTGAGGAGAACAATGCCGGTAATGCCGCAGCAGCCCTCATGGCCCGTCTTGCCCCTAAAGCTAAGGTATTGACACCGACATCCTCTACTAAGCTGAACATTTCAACGCTTTGGAGTTTTGATTATCTGGGAGAAGGAGAAAGTGTTAGGAGCTCTAAACGATACTTGCAAACTTACATGCTCATGTGCACCCAAAACTTCTACAGGTGCTGAGGAATGGTCGTTGGAATGAGGAGGAAGCAGCTGTCCTTGTCCCAGGGGACATTATAAGCATAAAGCTCGGGGATATTGTCCCTGCTGATGCCCGCCTCCTAGAGGGAGACCCGTTGAAAATTGACCAGGTTCTTGTTATTGTGTTTGTTGGTATATTAGAATATTCTTGGTATATTTGTTGGGATATTAGAATATTCTACAGGGGATTTTAATGGGGTATTAATATAAGATGAAGGGTTGTAAGACTATAAATAACCAATAGATTATCAATAAAAAATATAACAATTATTCCAAAATATTTTACATGGTATCAAAACCCAAACCCTAGCCACCACCTCCCAAACCCTAGCCGCCACCGCTGCCGTGCCGCCACCACCGCTGTCACACCGCTCGCTCGCCACCACCGTCGCCGCTCGTCCGCCACCAACCACCGCGAAGCCGCGACTCCCGCGGAGCCTTCTGCCGCGGTTCATGGCATCTTCCGCGGGTCATTCCAGACGTTGACATCGAAGGCCTAGATCTGATGGGGGAGAGACATATCGGGTCTAGGAGAGGACGAAGAGGGCGAACGTGAATTGTGGGACGGGTGTGAGGTGATCGGAGAAGAGGAGATTCAATGGAGGAGATCATCAAGAAGTTGGACTCTACGGAGGTTGCAACGTTGATAAAACTGTCGGCTGGTGAGAGCGCAATACGAATATTAGCGAAGTTGGAGCTTCCATCCATCTATCTGAAGCTTGATGGACCGGCCACCTACCTGAGTTGGTTACGACGGGTGAGGAGAACCCTTGCAGGGAAGAACTTTGAGGGTTTCTTGTCATGAGAGAAGATAGAGATGGATGAGGGCTCGGCAGGACGCGACGAGTGGAAGTCCACTCATATGGTGGTATACATTTGGCTCCTCAATTCTTTAGTACAGTCAATCGTCGCCATAATGGATGGCCTTGAGATGGTGAAAAACGTGTGGGAGAAGTTGAGGAGAACCTTCGATGGTGTAGGGAATAACTTGAGGGTTTTCCAGATCAAGGGGGAGATCGATGACACCGTACAAGGAGAGAAGACGGTACAGGAGTATGCCACGGGGTTGGAGCGTCTGTGGTTGGATTATGATCACTTCTCAGATCGGACGAGCTGCGAGGACCCGAAGTATAAGGAGAGACATGTATGTCTGCATGAGAGGATGATAAAGTTTCTTAAGGGTTGGCCGCAGTATTTGCTCAGAGGACAGCACTACTTCTAGTCCAACCAAAGATTCTTACACTTGAGGAGGCTATCTCGGTCATGATCCAGGAGGAGACTCGTATCAAGCTACAAGCAGGGACATGTGGTCTTCCTGAAGTGAAGATAGCACTGGCGGTTGCCAATTCAGGCTGCACAGGACCTAAGGGAGACCCTTGGTAGTGTTACAATTGCGGGGAGGTGGGTCATCTGAGGTATGCTTGCACCAAACCACCCAAGAAAAGAGATTCAGGTGGCGGACGTAGACAGTTTGGAGGACGTGGCCGTGATCGTGGGGGTCGACGGGGTGGTCGAGGAGGTTATCGGACGAATCTGCTGGTAGCAGAAGGCGAGAAGGGAACTAATGGTGCCTATATTGAGGAGGATCAGGCACTACTGGGCATGCTGGAAGTACTCAGGAGAAAGCAGAGAGCATCAAGCGATGGAGACAAGAGGAGTGAGACTGAGAAGGTGTCCACCTCAGTCTTCGCCAGAGGCAACACTGTCATGTATGCCCATCCATCGGAAGGTACTGATGACTCACTCGTCATTGCATCTATGTCTTCCCTTAGATCGTCAGATTGGATTGTCAATTCAGATGCGTCTCGACACGTGACAGGGATTCGGATGCGTCTCGACACGTGACAGGGAATGCTAGTGAGTTCTCTTCCTACACTCACCTAGCATCTGCAGACAACATTCAAACAGCCGATTGTACTTTCCAGCCAGTGGTCGGTAAGGGTACTGTCGATTCGGTAAGGGTACTGTCGATTGTATAGGTTCAGTAAGGTTATCCAATGTTTTACATGCTCATTCTTTTTCAGCCAGTCTTTTGTCCATTAGTTCTATAATCCTCCAACTAAAATGCATTGTCTCTTTTGATATTCCTAAGGTGATCTTCCAGGAGAAGGAGACGGGACAAAGACTTGAGACTGACACTTGGCATGATGGACTGTAGTACCTGGATCGGGAAGGACTGGATTCAACATTAGTGTCTGTGGCAGAAAGGGCAGGAATGAGAGGACCAAAGATGAGTGCCGAGGATACACTGATACTCTATCACAAGCGGTTGGGGCACTCCTCTTTTGATATTTTGAGTAGGTTGTATCCATCTATTTATGAGAAGGCAAATAAGGAGAAACTAGTATATGATGCATGTGATTTAGGCAAACTTACTAAGAGATCATATGTTGGTGCGGGCCATAGGAGCTCTTTTATTTTTGATATTATACATTCTGATGTCTGGGGGCCGTATGCCACAACTACTATGAATGGTTACAAGTATTTCGTCTCTTTTATTGATTGTTCCTCTCGTGTCACATGGTTGTATATGATGAAGAATAAGAGATCTTTGCCTGTTTCCGGGACTTTCATAAACATGTCCTGACTCAGTACAGAGTAGTGGTGAAGGTATTAAGGTCTGACAATGGAACAGAGTATACTAACAAAGCACTTGAGGAATACCTGTCAGCCCAAGGGATACAGCATTAGACCACCTGTGCATACACACCAGCACAGAATGGAGTGACAGAAAAGAAGAACATACACCTTCTGGAGGTGGCAAGGAGCATGATGATCGTCATGAATGTCCTACAGAGTCTGTGGGGGCATGCAGTGTTGACAGCAGCTCGACTGATCAACATGATGCCCTCGAAGATACTGGGATGGAAGTCTCTATGTGAGATATTGCAAGAAAATAATAGTGGGATACTCCTACTAAAGGTGTTTGGCTGCGTATGTTTTGTGAAGGACAACAGACCGTATGTTGGAAAACTTGACCCCAGAGCAGTAAAATGTGTATTCGTGGGCTATTCGGCTACTCAGAAGGGGTACGTGTGCTGGAGCCCAGTAGAGAAGAAGAAGTTTGTGAGCATGGATGTTCACTTCAGGGAGTTTGAGCTATACTACCGTCATGAGGGAATCTTATCCATGAGCAACTTACTTGATACTGAGAGTATGAGGCGAGAGAGGGAGATTGGTGAGTGTGTGGTGACCGATTTAGGAGTATGTCATGGAGGAACGTTTGAGGAGCAGGAGAGTGAAGAGGAACTGGGGGAGGCGATGAGAGGTGTTAGGCCTACGGCTCAGGGGGAGTTAATTACCTACAGCAGGAAAGTGAAGCAAACTGCAGGACCAGTACCTATAGTGCCAGTGCCGTGCCAGTGCCAGTGCCAAGTCCCTTGCCTGCGTCCGTCTCAACTCCTGATACACCTACACCACCCCCACCAGATTCCCCTTCAGGTGATATCATTCTTCCTACTCCTCCCACACCATTATCAGTTCGGAGGACCACTGGCAGCAATGCTGAAAATCCTCCTGATAGATATAGTTGGGATCTTGCTCAGTTTGTTTCATATAATAACATATCTTCTTCTCTTGGAGCATTCATTGCATCTTTGGATAGTATTACTGTACCTAACAATTGACAGATTGCCAAGAATGAGCCAAAGTAAAAAGCTGCGATGCACGAGGAGTTAGGCGCTCTTGAGAAGAACCAAACTTGAAAACTGGTAAAACTGCCAGAGAGAAAGAGGACAGTCGGATGTAAGTGGGTCTTTACTGTGAAGCAGAATCTAGATGGAAAAGTAGAGCGCTACAAGGCTCGACTGGTGGCAAAATGATACAGTCAGACGTACGATATTGACTATGATGAGACCTTTGCACCAGTGGCGAAGATGAGCACCGTCAGGACCCTGATTTCTTTGACAGCGAATGGTGGATGGAAGCTACACCAACTGGATGTGAAGAATACGTTTCTTCATGGAAATCTAGTGGAGGAAGTGTACATGGAGATACCACCAGGATTCTGCACCGATAAGACAGTGGGCAATGTCTGCAGGTTGAAGAAGTCCCTCTATGGATTGAAGCAGTCTCCTCGAGCGTGGTTTGACAGATTCAGGAGGACGATGATAGGGATATGATATCAGCAGATCAATGCTGATCATACTGTGTTCTTCCGTCGGAGTGGAGGCAACATCACCATGCTTGCGGTGTATGTGGACGATATGATTATCACATGAGATGATGAGTAGGAGATTGTCCGACTCAAGTGGAAGCTTGACAAGGAGTTCGAGGTGAAGGACCTTGACCTTCTTCGGTTCTTCCTTGGGATTGAAATTGCTCGAGAAGCAGTGGGTATTGTTATTTCTCAGAAGAAGTATACACTGGACCTTCTCACAAAGACATGGATGTTGGGATGCAGACCCGTAGCGACGCCGATCAACCATGGGTTCAAGCTGTGTGCTGAGGCTGGAGAACCAGTTGATCGAGACAGATACCGGAAACTGGTGAACAAGTTGATCTATTTGAGCCACACACGTCCTGATATCTGCTTTGCAGTGAGTGTGGTGAGCCGCTACATGCATGACCCAAGGAAGGGTCATATGGACGCAGTATACCAGATTCTGAGATACTTGAAGGGTGCCCCCGGAAAGGGGTTGATATTCAGGAAGAATGACCACTTGAGCATCGATGGCTACTATGACTCTGACTGGGCTAGCTGTACTAATGACAGGAGGTCTACCTCGGGGTATTGCGTATTTGTAGGAGGCAACTTGGTCTCTTGGAGGAGTAAGAAGCAGTCGGTGGTGGCCAGATCGACATCTGAAGCGGAGTACAGAGTTATGGCCTTGGGAGTTGCAGAGATGCTATGGCTGAAGAGTATGCTGGTGGAGCTGAAGCTGGATCAAGGAGCCAAGATGAAGCTGTGGTGTGACAACCAGTCAGCCATCAGTATTGCCAACAATCCAGTGCAGCATGACATGACCAAACACATCGAGATTGATAGGTTCTTCATCAAGGAGAAGTTGAGCCGTGGACTACTGGAGCTAGGTCATGTTCCAACCAAGGAGCATGTAGCAGACAATATGACCAAGGGACTTAGCTCTGCAGATATGATTAGAGGATGTGACAAGATGGGCTTAGTGAATATCTTTCGTCCATCTTGAGGAAGAGTGTTGGTATATTAGAATATTCTTGGTATATTTGTTGGGATATTAGAATATTCTACAGGAGATTTTAATGGGGTTTTAATGGGGTATTAATGTAAGATGAAGGGTTGTAAGGCTATAAATAGCCAATAGATTATCAATAAAACATATAACAATTACTTCAAAATATTCTACAGTGTTCTTATTGCTGTTTTTATGATTGGTTTCTTCATCATAAATATGAAATTTACTCGTGCAGTCTGCCCTCACGGGAGAGTCCTTACCTGTAACTAAAGGTCCTGGGGATGGTGTGTATTCTGGTTCCACTTGCAAGCAAGGAGAGATTGAGGCAGTTGTCATTGCGACAGGTGTTCATACCTTTTTTGGCAAGGCAGCTCATCTTGTCGACTCCACGAACCAAGTCGGTCACTTCCAGAAGGCAAGCCAGAACACTATAATTCTGTGGCTTCTTATTCATACTTTTTGGGAATTGGTACAGTTCATAGGATTGTCAGTTGATTCTTTCTTTTGTTGAGTAGGTGTTGACTGCTATTGGGAATTTCTGTATCTGTTCGATTGCGGTGGGAATGTTCGTTGAAATTATAGTCATGTACCCTATCCAGCACCGAAAGTATCGTCCTGGAATTGATAATCTTTTGGTCCTTCTCATCGGAGGAATTCCCATAGCCATGCCAACAGTTCTTTCTGTAACTATGGCAATTGGATCTCATCGTCTGGCTCAGCAGGTCAGTAATTATTAAGTTACACTGTCTGTGTTTCCAAGATAGTATGCAACTGAAAGTTCATGGACACACACATTTATTAAGAAAACATAGATTCATGCCAATTGTCATGCCATCAAAAAGGTTCCCGGCCATAAAGTCTTAGAAGCCATCTTTCCTTGAATTGCTTGCATTTGATGTAGCTTGTGAGTGATACAGGGAGCAATTACAAAAAGGATGACTGCTATTGAAGAAATGGCTGGCATGGATGTTCTCTGCAGTGACAAAACAGGAACTCTTACTTTGAACAAGTTAACGGTCGACAAGAACCTAATTGAGGTTTGGAGCTCCTCTTTCCAATGACAATTACTCATCAAGACCATGCGAAAATCTATCTATTGATCTCGCTCTATACTCTCAAAATACCTGAATAATATTTTAATTAAATTTCTCAGGTGTTTTCCAAAGGTGTAAGTCAAGATACTGTCATTCTGATGTCTGCTAGGGCCTCTAGAACTGAGAATCAAGATGCTATTGATACTGCTATTGTTGGAATGCTTGCTGATCCTGTAGAGGTAAAGTTGCTTCTATGTTTGTATTCTTAATCTATTTTAAAGAAAAGCTTCCCTTAATGTGTCTATATTCTGATTGTACTTGTTTTGGCATATTTGTGATGCTTAACAAAGGCTCGTGCTGGGATACAAGAGATTCATTTTCTTCCTTTCAACCCAACTGACAAAAGAACTGCTTTAACATATATTGATTCTGATGGAAAATGGCATCGAGTCAGCAAAGGTGCACCGGAACAGGTCATTTCTTTTTCTAGTTTCTTGCTTCTTGTTTTATGTTTTCATATTCTTTTTTTGGAAAGAGATGGGATCAAGCTGATCGCAGAGAAATATTATTAAGATAGAACAATAAAAACATCATTACAATGATTACATAGATAAGTAAAAGTATCATATAAAAGGTACAAGTGAACAGAAATATCAGATAAAACGTCATTATGTCTTCATATTCTTGTTTAATACTTTATAATGTTGTTCGCCCTTTGTTCTCTTTGGGCTGCAGATTCTGCATCTAGCGCATAATAGGTCGGACATAGAGCGCAGGGTCCATTCTGTGATTGACAAGTTTGCAGAGCGTGGACTTAGATCACTTGCGGTGGCATATCAGGTAAGATCTCATGTTCCTTCTTATACTCATCTTATTGTTTCTTTTACATTCTGTATGTACTGATATGATATCCATTCTGTACATTATGTTTATGCAGGAAGTTCCAGAAAGAACAAAAGAAAGTCTGGGAGGGCCTTGGCAGTTTATTGGTCTCATGCCGCTCTTTGATCCCCCCAGACATGATAGTGCAGAAACAATTCGAAGGGCACTTAACCTTGGTGTCAATGTCAAGATGATCACAGGTTTGCCTTCTCTAATAGAAAATTGGACATATTTACTCTTCTGTTCTTTTAGAACTGTTTAGCCCAACTACTTGTGGTAGGAAAGTTATAATATTGTAGAGATTATTTTTGGTAACTTAGTATATTAGTGTAGGTAATATAGCATGCCATTTAATTGCATGAACTCTCTCCACATAAAAGACTTTTTTTGTATGCCATTCTAATTATATTTGTTTCCATGTCTTCTCATTGCAAGATAAGCAATCTTTACAATAACTATTTGAACCTTCAAAAAATAAATCTAATGTACATTATGCTTATATGCTCTCTTATCAAATAAAGTTTTCTATGGTACATGCTTTATGTTTGTCAGTTTCTTGCTTCATTTACATTATAGTTCGTTTGTGTATAATTTCTTCTGTCAATCACCATTCTACGGGGTTTATTACTTTGACTAATAAAAATGAGATACTAACCAATATATCTACTGGACAACTAATGATAGATATCTTTCCAAGGATAGTAAATCGGCATGTCATGTCAGATGAGCTTAAAATAGCTTATATGGTATAACTTAGTATGTATGGACAAATTTTCTCTCGAGAATACAAAGAAATGTTGGTTATTGGAGTATCCATCATATCCCTCGAATGTTTTTGAAAATTTTAACTAGCAACTAGGGAAGGGAATATATACAAATAAATTTTAAATCGAGAACAAGGAAATGGTCCTAAGGGTAGAAGGAAACATCGGGGACTTGCTGAAAAATAATAGTATGCATGCTAAATTCTCAAAAAGAAACCAAGTAGGAAATTCGATTCTTGTTGTTTTGTTGTTATCAATGCAAAATAATCGTGATTGCGGTACTGAAACTATGTTGTTGAGTGTATTGGTATTGAAATAGAAGTATTCATCTTGCTTTTAGTGGTGTTCTTACTGGTACTCTTTTATTGTCCCTACTCATAATAGGTACTAATGTTACTAGTTTCAGTATTGGTATCTACTTACAGTATGCTTAACTAAAACATGGGAAAATTGATAGTTGATGAGACTACGTCTTCCGAACAAGCTATGCTAACTGCGGCAACCAATGTAACCAATGTTTAGACCAATGTTACCAAGATCGTGGGTCGCTTTGGTACGTGGTACGGGTACGCGGTACGGTACCTCAGCCGGTACGCGGTACGGTGGGGGTAGGCTTATTCGGTACGCTATTTGGGGTCGATGTTCGTTTTTATCTGGGTCGTCTTTTGTACCATATACAATTATATAGAAGTATACACCAAATATCATAAGTTCATAACCAAAGCCATCAAAATCCAAGTGAATGAGAGCATAGGCAATATTCTTGTAACTAAACCAAATATTATAAGTTCATAACCAAAGCCATCAAAATCCGGGTCGCTAAATTTGACGAACGGATCGCGAATGCACCCCGTTAGGGGTCGTTCGTCTCAATTCATGGGACGTAGGGGGGTTGGCGAATTAGGCAACTATGATTTAGACAGAAGAAGAAATGGTTTATACCCATCCAAAATTTTCTTATAAGAATCTCTGGCAATGATAAAACATCAGACATGGAAACAATATAACTAGAATGGCATGCTCTCGGAAAAAAAAACTTTCATGTGGAGAGAGTTTATGCAATTAAATGATTTATATAATGTTGCTTCTTTTTCTTCTTTCTTCTTGAGGCAATTATTTTGTGATGCTTTAGAAGTTCTTATGACACTTGCCTGCCTGAAGTATATTTTTCTTTGTGATAAGGTGATCAACTGGCAATAGGAAAAGAAACAGGTCGTCGTTTGGGGATGGGCACAAATATGTATCCGTCATCAGCTTTGTTGGGCCAGACGAAGGATGAGTCTATTGCGGCTTTGCCTATTGATGAACTGATAGAGAAAGCTGATGGTTTTGCTGGGGTTTTTCCTGGTATACTGCTTCTTTTGTTTACTTTCATGAGCAAATATAATAACCTTCTCTTTTTCTTTGATAGAAAGGTTAATTTTCTCTGACTACGGGCTCTTAACTCTATTATTATTTTAGAGCATAAGTATGAGATTGTGAAACGATTGCAAGCAAGGAAGCATATTTGTGGTATGACTGGTGATGGAGTTAACGATGCTCCTGCCCTCAAGAAGGCAGATATCGGCATTGCAGTTGCCGATGCTACTGATGCTGCTCGAAGTGCTTCTGACATCGTCCTTACAGAACCTGGTCTGAGCGTAATTATCAGTGCTGTCCTCACAAGCCGTGCTATTTTTCAGAGAATGAAAAACTATACGGTAGCTGATTTTTTAACTTATAATTATTTCATAGTTCTTACATTTTTCCTATGAACTTAATCAAACGGTTTTGCATTTGGCAGATTTATGCAGTTTCGATTACCATCCGTATAGTGGTATGTTTTACTTTGGTTCAATTCATCTCTTATACTAGTATGTGTCTCTGGTCATCCACACACTATTTTGAGCAAATTTATTGATGGATGAATTTCTCTGTGGTGTCCTTGAATGAGAATTGATATGAGGATAATGTCCTTAATTACATTTAATTGAACAGCTTGGGTTTATGCTTCTGGCCCTCATATGGAAGTTTGACTTTCCACCTTTCATGGTCCTCATCATCGCTATCCTCAATGACGGTAATATATGATTCCTCCTTATCTCAAGTGATCATTTTGCTTACTTATTCACTTCTTCATTCTTTGGTTAGGTTGCCTGCTATGGAACTTGTCAAATGCTTTATAGTTTTTTGAACCATTCTTTACTTTAAATAACCATATCTTTATTATCTTCAGGTACCATAATGACAATATCTAAGGATAGAGTCAAACCATCTCCCCTACCTGACAGCTGGAAGTTGTCAGAGATATTTGCAACTGGAATTGTTCTTGGTAGTTATTTAGCCGTGATGACAGTCATATTCTTCTGGACGGCATATAAAACCGACTTCTTCCCGGTAAATGCACTAAACACTTGATATGAGAAAAGATGGGAAACATGTCTAAGAAAGTTTAGTCATAAACCTTTTTTTATATTTCAACTATAAAATGCTATTGTTGTACCTTTTTAAATTGAAAAATGCATTCATATGCTATAGATTGCTAGAAAGTACGAACTATTCTGAATGTCTGAGACCATTTCTTTTCTATATAGTCTACGGGTTTCTTTTGCTTATAACTCCTTTATCATCAGCGCTTATTCAAGGTTGAAAGCTTGGAGAAAACAGCTCAAGATGACTTCCAGAAGCTTGCATCAGCAGTTTACCTACAAGTGAGCACCATCAGTCAGGCTCTTATTTTTGTGACAAGGTCTCGCAGTTGGTCCTTCATTGAGAGGCCTGGTCTCCTGCTCGTCGGTGCTTTCTTTGTTGCACAGCTGGTGAGTTCTTTGTTTATCCCTCGATGAAGATGTTTACTATGACTTCAGATTGGTGGACGTTGTCTAAAAGTTATTTAAACAACTGACAATGCACTCATGTTTTAACATGGGCGCAGATTGCTACATTGATAGCTGTGTATGCTGATTGGGGCTTTGCCGCTATCAAAGGGATTGGATGGGGTTGGGCTGGAGTCATTTGGCTCTACAACATCATCTTTTACTTCCCACTTGACGTGATCAAATTCTTAACCCGTTATGCTCTTAGTGGGAGGGCGTGGGATCTTGTCATTGAGCAAAGGGTAATAATAGAGTTACCAATTAAACTGCTCAGTTTCCAACATAGTTTCCTCATCATCTCTGATTACGGTATTGTTGTTTGCGGCTCAGATTGCCTTCACAAGGCAGAAGGACTTCGGAAAGGAAGCAAGGGAGCTCAAGTGGGCACATGCACAGAGAACACTTCATGGTCTGCAGGCACCTGATAGCAAGATGTTTAGCGACAGGAGCACCTTCACTGATCTCAATCAGATGGCAGAAGAGGCCAAGAGACGAGCTGAGATTGCAAGGTGAGACCCGTAGGGCCTATGACTAAACTAAAGTTACTAAACTGCGCCTGGTACATTTTCTTTACTGCCAGCAGCTGAGATGGATGGGGAGTAGCATAACATCCAAGTTGGAATATTTTTCTCTGATGTTTTGGTTTGTTCATATATTTGCAGACTAAGGGAGCTGCACACACTTAAAGGTCATGTGGAGTCCGTCGTGAGGCTCAAGGGGTTGGACATTGACACCATCCAGCAAGCCTACACTGTTTGAGCTCACATATATTGTCAAACACCAGATGAGGGCATATAGAACACATCTCCCTCGAAAAGCGAGTCTTATAACTAATCTAGTGCACAGGGCTGTTGCTGAGGATGAACAAAGTGGATGGCTGTTTCTTTTTGCGTCATGTTAAAATCCATCTTCTTACAGTTGATCTTAGTTGTCATGTCAAGTGTTTTTTCCTTTCTTTTTTGCATTTGTAGAGAATACATCTATTTGTACTTAGTAATTGCATGGCTGTCAAGGCTTATCTGAGCCTCTAGTTTTGGACCTTTCGGTGTGTAATGTTTGCATTAAGGTTATGGATCTATCTATTGAATTGAGAATTAAATGCAAGATGGGCATGTCCATGTGCAGTCCTGTATTTAGTTTAGCATGTTACATTTCAACTGGCAGATGAGAATGCATGTGGTGGTTTGGCTTGCTATTATTTGTGCGGAACAGTATAATACAGTATGCACTGTGGTCTACTGGAATGAATGCGTGTCAGAAATGTATTTTGCTCGAGTATTCAATGTTTGGAGGTGCATACTTATTTTGCTAGTTTTGTTTTTGTTTTTGTTATCTGAAGATGTGATAGCGATGTGGTGTAATGTTGTCTTCGGCAGGTTGACCAGGAAATCTAAGTTGATTGATTGCCTGATTGACAGGAGCATTCTACGAATTTATCTCATTCTTGTTTGGTCATCTTCTTGTTTTATCATGCGAATTTATCTACAATCTCTCTCTCAATTGTTTTTTGGAGCTCCAGGAATGCAAATGTAGTGAAAATTTACTTGACAATTATTTGTTGGATCAAAATTGATCTGTTTTCCCGTATTTACTTCACTATTCTCTTTTATTCCATCCCCTTACGATCAGTAAAATGTCGAAAGTTCGCGATGACAATCTTTTAATTCTATCCAGTGGGTGGGTGGGAGTAGCTGTCATGTCAGGTCATACTTTAGGTTGATCTGGAGTAATGAGAGACTGTCTAAACAAATTGCCTTCATGGCAGGTATAAAAGAGTAGATGAGGTCAAGAAGAAGGGGAGGAGGACCCCCACCAGATATAGTATAGCGTGGTGAAGGGGTTGTGTTCAGGAGATTGTGCCTACACAAACTGATGAAGGGGGGGGGGGGGGGGGGGAATATGAACCCGGATCCCCTAAAGCCAAAATCTCGTGTAACCTGGTAAGGTCGGACAAATCATACTACACGTAGAAATTAATTGCACGACATATTGCAAAAATATTGTGCAAAATATCATCCAAAAATTATCGTGCAGGAATGTCAAGATTGACTTGGATGCACGAGATTCCGAATTTAGGAAATTTGTGTGAATATAATGTGGAGTGGGATGCTTTGGGCAACACATATTCTTTGTTGTTGGTAGTAAATATGCCAAACATGGTCAATCAAAACCAGTCTGGATTCAATATGGCCCATCAAACAGACGGGCCCACTTGATGTTTATATTGACCCATTATTTTAGAATTTGTGGACTTGGAATCAATTTTACTACATGTTTTTTTGGATCCAATATGGCCCATCAAACAGACAGGCCCATTTAATGTTATATTGACCCATTATTTTGGACTTGCGGACTTGAAATGAATTTTACTACTAAGTATCAGTGTCAACACCAGTAGTTCCTAATCGAGCCAGTTATCGGCTTTTTGACTTAATTTTTCGTTAAAATATAAGAAAATAATGTTAAGTTTAAACTTATTTCATGAATGACAACAACGACAAAGCTTTATCCCAAACTTTTGGAGTCGGCTAAACATATTTCATGAATTATTTATCTTATTCTATATTGCTTTTGGTTAAGAGTTACATACTTGCATGATTTCTAGGAAATTATAACATAATACTTTCATATTTAATAGAGAATTACCATATATATGTGTAGAATTAGAATAATGGATTGGTTCTCATTGATGGAAAAGATTACATATATATAGGAGAAGCTGACCCCCATCTCTATTATTCTATCCGATGTAGGACTAAAGCCCACTACCTAATATAGCGCTTAACATCCCCCCTCAAGCTGGAGCATATATATCAATCATGTCCTGTTTGTTATATAAAAATTGTATCTGAGGACCTAAAAGAGATTTCGTGAAGATATCGGCTATCTGATCACTGGTCCCCACGTGATAGAACTTTATCATTCCCTTTTTATACTCGTCACGGACGAAATGGGCATCAATTTCAATGTGCTTCGTCCTTTCATAAATACATGATTGGTAGCAATATGCATAGCAGCTTGGTTATTACACCACATATCTGTTGTTTTAGATCCTGCTTCTTCTTCCAGCTCTTGTAGAAGATGCTGCAAATATAATACTTCTGCCGTGCCATGAGCAATGACTCGATATTCTGCTTCGGAACTTGATTGTGCGATCACACTATGCTTCTTACTCTTCCATGATACCAAGTTTCCGCCAATAAATACTGAATAACCAGACGTAGATCGTCTATCTGTCAGGCTTGCACCCCAGTCAGCATCGGTAAAGCACTCAACATTTGTATGTTCCTGGTTCTCCATTCGAATTCTTTTTCTAGGATTCTGGACTAAATAGCGTAGAATTCTGAGAACTGCCTGCCAATGTGGAACTCGTGGAGAAGACATAAATTTACTCGCGACACTGACGACAAAGAAAATATCTGGGCGAGTCATAACCGCCAAGTAGTTGAGTTTTTCAACTACTCGACGATATTGATCCGGATTCGTCATTAGTACCCCTTCGTCGGGGAGTAACTTTTCTCCTGGGTCCATTGACGACATTTCTCCCTTAGCTTGCATCATTTCTGCATCATGTAGTATGTATAGCACATACTTCCTCTGCGATATGACAATGTGCTTCTTTTTCCGTATGACTTCAACACCCAAGAAGTAGTTTAATGATCCCATATCCTTGGTCTGAAACTGTTCTCCCAGAAACTTTTTCAGTCCTGCTATGTCCTGACTGTCGTCTCCTGTGATTACAATGTCATCAACATAAACACCAAGGAGTATCCTTCCCGCCGATATCTGTCGGTAAAATACTGAATGATCCTTCTTTGATTGACACATGCCAAACTAAGTGACCACATCTGTAAACCGACCAAACTATGCACGAGGTGATTGTTTGAGACCATAGAGGGCCTTCCTCAAATGACACTTTACCCTCCCTTGCAACGACCTCGGAAGGTTGTACCACATATACCTCTTCATCAAGGTCTCCGTAGAGGAAGGCATTCTTGATATCCAGCTGGAGTAGCGGCCAGTCATAGCGAACAACTAAGGCCAATAGTACGCGCACATAGGTCATCCTGGCAACTGGGAAGAATGTCTTAAAATAATTCTCACCATAAGTCTGGAAATATCTTTTAGCTACCAGACGTGCCTTTAGTCGATCAAGAGTGCCATCTGGTTTCACTTTGATCGTGACCACCCATTTGCAACCGACAGCCTGTTTACCAGGCGATAAATTTATCAAGTCCCAAGTTTGGTTTTCTCGAAGCGCTTTCATCTTCTCTTCCATAGCAGCACGCCAATCGGGATGTTTGAGACCCTCTTCAGCAGAATTGGGAATCTGAATCCCATCAATAGCAGCTATTAAGGACTAAGTGTGGCTCGCAAGCTCTTTGTAGTTTGCAACATACAAGGGATGATCTCGACAGGCACGACATGGTCGAGCTGGTGGAACAGGCGGAGCGGAAGGCGGAGACGAATCAGTCGAGCCAAAGGAGGAGGATGACTATGTGACCATGGGCATTATTTGCGACGATCGATCCGGCGACGATTGTGCTGACTGAATCGGTGTCTACGGACCGTCGGACTGGAGCACTGGCTCGATAGGGGAGGGCAACCTAACAGGGGGTTGCTGTGCTTGAACTGGGAACAACAAGAAGTCATCTTCTGGGTAAACTTGGGGCACTGGTGTCACGACCCGCACCCGGTATAAGGATGCAAGTCGGAAACAACATCCAGCCTACGCCGCAGAATCGGAGGTAGAACGCTGTCTTGGTCAACTATACTATCTAAACATCTCACATTAATATAAATCTGCTAAATATCTCAACACAAATCTCAATCACATTTCTAAAAGCACGAGAAGATATGGAGGAAGTCTAACTATACATTCAAATATATATTACCAATAATAGAAATAATATCCAATCTCATACCTGTAATCCCCCTGATTTTCAAGAAAATTTTAAATTTTGGATGTTTACATTTTTCTGGAATTTCTGGAATTTTCTGAGATTTTCCCTAATTAAATTAAAGTGTTTTAAATATTAAAAGATTTTTAATTGATATTAAATAATATTAAAATATTATGAAAATAATATTTTATGGTGTAAAATAGAAAATCAGACATATGGTAATTTTTCGGGAATTTATTGGATCCCGGATGAATTTTAAAAACCCTAAATACTAATTGAATTATTAAACTAAATAATAAACCGAACCAAACCACAAAGTTTGAACCGGACCGGACCGGCCGGTCTACCCGAACCGGACCGCTCGCCTAGCGGGTCGGATCCGGGTCAGACCCGACCCGCCATGGCCCGATCCGACCCGTTCCAAACCCTAACCCCCAAAATCCTAAACGTCCCCGACCCTTTGCCTGCCGGCGGCCGTTACCGCCGCCGTGGCCGCCGGCGGACCCCTCGGTTCGTCTCCCTCGACCGGCCGCCCATTCCCCTTCGGATTCCGGCCAACCTCCGGCGGTATCTCTCCCCATCGACCTCTATATATACCCGCCGGAAAACCCCTTCACCACCTTCTTCTCCGGCTAAAAACCCCATATACCGGCCACCCACCTCCAGCAGATCCCGACACCGGCCACCCACCTCCAGCAGATCCCGACACCGGCCACCCACCTCCAGCAGAACCCGACCCCAGCCGGCCCCTCTCTCCTGTCCGCGACGTCGCCGGTGACCTCCAGACCGACGCCGAAGCCTCCAGCCGCCCGCCCAGACCGTCGCCGACCACCCAGGACCGGAGCCAACCTCCGCCGGCCTGAACACCACTCCCAGCCTTCTCCCCTCGCCCCGGTCACGCCCTGCCCGACCACCGGAGTTCCAGTACCCTAAAACCTAGGGTGGACACAGGACACAGGACTCGACTCAGGACACGAGGACACAAGGATTCGGGTTTTTGGACAAGTTCAGGTACCCATAACTTTTGACTCGTAGCTCGGAATTCGATTTCGTAAATTGTATCGTGTAGCTTGTATGGCCCTCTCGGTGCCCGTGCAACCCGCTCGGGGCATCGCGTCCTGTGGTGATCGCACACCGCGATCCAAAAACAGGAAAACCAGACCCTGTTTCATCCCGGAACCGAGTACGCCCCGCCAAACGGGATGACTTGGTCGCGTGCGGTCTTCACAGATACGTGCGCATCGTTGATACGGACGTGCGGGATTTCGCAGAAGCTGATTTGGATGTGCGTGCACACCGGAATCAGTGCGTGTCCGCGGACATCGTCCCGTATTCGACTTTTCTGTTTCTTGTTGTAACTTAGTGTACACACGTCGGATCGAGACAAAACTTGTGCCATCGGACTCGTAGCAATACGCTGGTCCTGTGAGCCAAGTTTGGTTCGATTCTGAGAACGTTGACAAAATCGTGTGTCGTGGGCCCCACAGGCTCCACCCGACGGGCGATTTTGAGAACGGCTCATCGGAATCCAATTCTGAAAGTTCCGTTGGGTTCGTATCAACGTTCCTGACTTGTTGACACTAAGTTGGACTATTTTTAAGACCTTTGACCTTGACGCATTTTTCGGTGCAAAGCGGCCCACATTTGGACCCCGCCTTGACCCGAAATCGACGTTTTTGCCCTTGTCTCCAAATTGGACTCAAGGACAGGCATTTCTAGCTGATTAATATTTTCTGGACCTGATGGTGATGTCTGTTTCAGCAACCGGAGTACTGCCTGCAAACCCCGCTGAAGTCAGAGCTAAATTGGAGACAGAACCCAGGCAAGTATACCTTGCCAAATCCTGCAGTTTTGCTACTTATCTCTTGGTTTACTTTTCATTGTCGTGCAAGATATTTGTACAATGTTGCATGATTTCCAGTTGTTACTTTTCTGTCATATATAGTTCTTGATGCTTGCTGATTTATTCCTGCTGCTCTAGTCTTATTTCTCGGTTTGCGTGCATATACATTATTTGCTCTTTCCTTGGATCACTACTTGTTCCATAGACATATTGTGATGATTTATATGTACTTTACATTCCTGGAGTTGACTTGACTGATTTCTTAGTTCCTAGATGGTTGTTATTGGACATTGATTACACTTGAGCAAATCTCGATTGTGAGTACCCATTGTACTGCAATAGAGAATTGTTCATTTGACTACCTCCTTCGTGAGCTCCCGCTGGGCTGCGAAAGAGACATACTATAGACTGTGAGTCCCCATTGGACTGCTTTCTATAGGATCGTGATCTCCCATTGAGATGCGATTACCCCGATTGCTTGTAGTCATGTTTGATAGCATCACTGGCATGCCACTGTCTTAGATATAGTGATTTCTCGTGTCTTATTTGCTTGTGTTTACTTTCTTCTCTATCTTGCATGTCATTTAGTGTATTTGGCTCGTATTCTTTTGTATCTTGCTATGTCCCCTGAGGACCTGGTTTTTGTTCTCCAGATTTAGCAAACGAGGAGTACCGCAGCTTACGAACCAGCACCAGACGAGAGTTTGATTGCAGTTGATGGCCCTGCTTCTTAGTTACTTTCTAGCATGTTTTAGCTATCTCTTTCTTGTCTTTATTTTCTTGTTTGTCGGTAGTGGATTTGTCTCCACCCGACTTAGTATTATTTCTTGCTGAATATTCGTCTGTAACTTTACTTTCAGCATTTAATTCTGTTTTGTTTTAGTTCATGATGTTATGTGGATGAGATAGTAAACCCTGCCTATTATAATACAGCTTAAGTACACTCCGAAGGATCCATTAAATTGGATTTGTCCATCGGTGTGTGCTGCTGGCCATTATCACGTGTTCAGTCCCTTGATGTTTTGGGACTGGGGCGTGACATGGTTTTTGTGGTGGCCCATGCAGGTCAAACGACTAAATTGTTCGGTTTCAACTTAGGGACCGAACAGGCCTGCAAATAAGAATAGGATAAGTTTTAATATCTCATCCACTTGCTTGAAACGTTCTTGATATCTATATCGGATTCGAATCAATTTCTTGAATTGCATCCTGCATTGATTCCTGAGCGCCTCTCATTGTTTATTTTGGTTGCAGAATTATGGATTCACGAGCAAACGACGAGACTCCTGCAATATCACCACGAGATGTTGTGGTAACCAACGAAGATGAAGCGACACCAGTTGATGAAGGATGATCAACTCAACAAGCAAGTCATCATGCCACGAGAATCCAGCAAAATGACATTCCACCATCGACGCAATTGCCCGTAATTCCACCAGAGCAGGCCATGGACGGGCAGCAGATGTTTCAGATGATCTATGCAATAGTGCAAGCTCAACAAGAGGCATGGAGTCGCAGCTTAGTAACCGTACTAGAGCAGGCACGACGGCCAACAACGGGTTCTATCGCCGATTTTCGCCAGCTGAAGCCCCGTACCTTCTCAGGAAAAGAAGAGCCCACAGAAGTTCATGAGTGGCTCACTAACATACAACATCAATTAGAAGCAGCTGAACTTCCAAGGGAACGTTGGATGACTGCCGTCAGAATGCAGTTGACGGACAATGCTGATCACTGGTGGCTATCTGAAGAGACCAGGCTCGGACCAGACCGAGTCACTTGGGAAGAGTTCTCTAGACTCTTCCAGGAGATGTACATTCCGGCCATTGCTCGATCAGAACTTCGGGACAAGTTCAATCGCCTCACTCAGGACAATCTGACAGTGGAAGAGTACAATGCGGAGTTCATTCGTCTGAGTCATTTTGCCCCTACTTTGATTCAGACAGAAGAAGAAAAGGCTGAGAAGTTCTTCGACGGACTAAACATTGAGCTGCAGAAACTGATTGGATCCGTTGCGCCTACCTCTTATCCGGACGTCCTTGCTGCAGCACGACGCATGGAGCGCGTCATCAGGAGAGAGACCAATCTGAAGAGGTCATCCACATCAGCAACAGTCGAAGCACCACAGGAAGAAGATGCAAAGAGACTTCATATTCACCAGCCACCAGAAGCATCTCCACAGGCAATACCTGTCTGTCCATATTGTCACAGGCGAGGCCATATTGAGGACGAGTGCAGGCGGAAAAGGAAAGTATGTTTAGCTTGCGGGTCCAGTCAGCATTTAGTGAAGGAATATCCCGAGCGACGAGAAGGAGCACCAAAAGTTAACCAACAAGCGTTACTAGTACCGAGGCCAACCTATCCAGCGTTGGGAGTACCATAAACGGAAGTTCAAGAAGTCTTACCACCAGCTTCAGGAGGGTATCAGCCGAGGCCACCTTTGATACCCCAGGCACTGCTCTTCCAGCAGGCTCAGCAGCAACAGAGGAATCGACGGCGAGGACGCAGACAAGCCCTCACGATGTCTTTGGAGACGCACAGAACCCAGGAGTAGCTAATACGCGTAAGTTCTTGTAGTTCTTTTTGTTTCTAGATCGTGCCTATTGGTTCGTGACCCTAGCCTTACCCTGATAATCTTAACTTGTTAATAACAGATAACTTAGTGATCACCTAGTAATTTTGTTGTTAATTAATATGCTTTAAAAGAATAACCTGTTTTTCTAAAAACTGTAATTTTCTAGATTTCCCACATTTGGGAAATTGCATAACTTCTACTTAGGGAAATGATTTTTCCTGTGTGTTCAAGCCCTGAACCTTGATTTTCTTTATTGTATTATAATTCGAATAAAATTGGTAACCGTGTCATCTCTGTTGACCGGTTATTCTTTGATTGCGAGGACGCAATCCTCTTAAGGGGGGTAGATTGTAATCTCCCTGATTTTCAAGAAAATTTTAAATTTTGGATGTTTACATTTTTCTGGAATTTCTGGAATTTTCTGAGATTTTCCCTAATTAAATTAAGGTGTTTTAAATATTAAAGGATTTTTAATTGATATTAAATAATATTAAAATATTATGAAAATAATATTTTATGGTGTAAAATAGAAAATCAGACATATGGTAATTTTTCGGGAATTTATTGGATCCCGGATGAATTTTAAAAACCCTAAATACTAATTGAATTATTAAACTAAATAATAAACCGAACCAAACCACAGAGTTTGAACCGGACCGGACCGGCCGGTCTACCCGAACCGGACCGCTCGCCTAGCGGGTCGGATCCGGGTCAGACCCGACCCGCCATGGCCCGATCCGACCCGTTCCAAACCCTAACCCCCAAAATCCTAAACGTCCCCGACCCTTTGCCTGCCGGCGGCCGTTACCGCCGCCGTGGCCGCCGGCGGACCCCTCGGTTCGTCTCCCTCGACCGGCCGCCCATTCCCCTTCGGATTTCGGCCAACCTCCGGCGGTATCTCTCCCCATCGACCTCTATATATACCCGCCGGAAAACCCCTTCACCACCTTCTTCTCCGGCTAAAAACCCCATACACCGGCCACCCACCTCCAGCAGATCCCGACACCGGCCACCCACCTCCAGCAGAACCCGACCCCAGTCGGCCCCTCTCTCCTGTCCGCGACGTCGCCGGTGACCTCCAGACCGACGCCGAAGCCTCCAGCCGGCCGCCCAGACCGTCGCCGACCACCCAGGACAGGAGCCAACCTCCGCCGGCCTGAACACCACTCCCAGCCTTCTCCCCTCGCCCCGGTCATGCCCTGCCCGACCACCGGAGTTCCAGTACCCTAAAACCTAGGGTGGACACAGGACACAGGACTCGACTCAGGACACGAGGACACAAGGATTCGGGTTTTTGGACAAGTTCAGGTACCCATAACTTTTAACTCGTAGCTCGGAATTCGATTCCGTAAATTGTATCGTGTAGCTTGTATGGCCCTCTCGGTGCCCGTACAACCCGCTCGGGGCATCGCGTCCTGTGGTGATCGCACACCGCGATCCAAAAACAGGAAAACCAGACCCTGTTTTACCCCGGAACCGAGTACGCCCCGCCAAACGGGATGACTTGGTCGCGTGCGGTCTTCACAGATACGTGCACATCGTTGATACGGACGTGCGGGATTTCGCAGAAGCTGATTTGGATGTGCGTGCACACCGGAATCAGTGCGTGTCCGCGGACATCGTCCCGTATCCGACTTTTCTGTTTCTTGCTGTAACTTAGTGTACACACGTCGGATCGAGACGAAACTTGCGCCATCGGACTCATAGCAATACGCTGGTCCTGTGAGCCAAGTTTGGTTTGATTCTGAGAACGTTGACAAAATCGTGTGTCATGGGCCCCATAGGCTCCACCCGACGGGCGATTTTGAGAACGGCTCATCGGAATCCAATTCTGGAAGTTCCGTTGGGTTCGTATCAATGTTCCTGACTTGTTGACACTAAGTTGGACTGTTTTTAAGACCTTTGACCTTGACGCATTTTTCGGTGCAAAGCGGCCCACATTTGGACCCCGCCTTGACCCGAAATCGACGTTTTTGCCCTTGTCTCCAAATTGGACTCAAGGACAGGCGTTTCTAGCTGATTAATATTTTTTGGACCTGATGGTGATGTCTGTTTTAGCAACCGGAGTACTGCCTGCAAATCCCGCTGAAGTCAGAGCTAAATTGGAGACAGAACCCAGGCAAGTATACCTTGCCAAATCCTGCAGTTTTGCTACTTATCTCTTGGTTTACTTTTCATTGTCGTGCAAGATATTTGTACAATGTTGCATGATTTCCAGTTGTTACTTTTCTGTCATATATAGTTCTTGATGCTTGCTGATTTATTCCTGCTGCTCTAGTCTTATTTCTCGGTTTGCGTGCATATACATTATTTGCTCTTTCCTTGGATCACTACTTGTTCCATAGACATATTGTGATGATTTATATGTACTTTACATTCCTGGAGTTGACTTGACTGATTTCTTAGTTCCTAGATGGTTGTTATTGGACATTGACTACACTTGAGCAAATCTCGATTGTGAGTACCCATTGTACTGCAATAGAGAATTGTTCATTTGACTACCTCCTTCGTGAGCTCCCGCTGGGCTGCGAAAGAGACATACTATAGACTGTGAGTCCCCGTTGGACTGCTTTCTATAGGATCGTGATCTCCCATTGAGATGCGATTACCCCGATTGCTTGTAGTCATGTTTGATAGCATCACTGGCATGCCACTGTCTTAGATATAGTGATTTCTCGTATCTTATTTGCTTGTGTTTACTTTTTTCTCTATCTTGCATGTCATTTAGTGTATTTGGCTCGTATTCTTTTGTATCTTGCTATGTCCCCTGAGGACCTGGTTTTTGTTCTCCAGATTTAGCAAACGAGGAGTACCGCAGCTTACGAACCAGCACCAGACGAGAGTTTGATTGCAGTTGATGGCCCTGCTTCTTAGTTACTTTCTAGCATGTTTTAGCTATCTCTTTCTTGTCTTTATTTTCTTGTTTGTCGGTAGTGGATTTGTCTCCACCCGACTTAGTATTATTTTTTGCTGAATATTCGTCTGTAACTTTACTTTCAGCATTTAATTCTGTTTTGTTTTAGTTCATGATGTTCTGTGGATGAGATAGTAAACCCTGCCTATTATAATACAGCTTAAGTACACTCCGAAGGATCCATTAAATTGGGTTTGTCCATCGGTGTGTGCTGCTGGCCATTATCACGTGTTCAGTCCCTCGATGTTTTGGGACTGGGGCGTGACAATACCATATGCCGGAAACAAATCCGGTACCAAAATACTAAAGAAATTAACTATGAAAACTAGTGATCCGGATAAACCTCCCGGCAATCACTCCAGAACTAGTGGGTCCAAGTCTGCACCATTTATAAGTCGAAGTCCATAGTATGTCGGACACAAATCTCTCGGATCCTCTGAAAAATATTTTCCAGTCAGGAATGGAGCGAAGTACATACCTCTGAAAGCAGTTCCAATAACATAATCGAGCATATATAACAAGCAATAGAAAAAGGATACAAGATGCACAAGTAATAAGAATGTACAATACATGAAGAACAGGCAATAAGCACAATAAGAACTGGAAAGTAAATACGAGAATAACTGCAAGTAGAGAACAAGAATACTATCTATGTGGTTTAGAGTGCAAGTTCGTTATGTGATCGGCTTAGGTTGCACATGAGGTATAAAGGTAACTCCATTATACGTGAGGTGTATAATCGACATGCACATGAGATCAAGAGGGCTTTGATCACATAACCAACTCCTACTCCCCCTCCCCAACCAATACTCATGGATCCAATCACGACACGTTACGTACATGATCACGATATAGTCACACTAGCACACGAAATAGTGGATGCACAAGAAGCACATGAAAGTCAATACCCGATGCACACGATGAATACATGTGACTGGGTACCCGTTGCACACGGTAGGGGATAACACCTCCTGACGGGATCCATATAGCACCAGTCCGTGAAATCACTGTGTCGGAAATCAATGTATACAATTCTAGAACATGCATATATACAATATTATGAATTAAAAATAATCAGAGAAATGTACTCGTCTGTGGTCCAGAGCAATAAATGTCAAACTATGTTCGAACTGGTGTCACACAGACCTATATATGGAATATTGCATTAATATAAGATTCTGGAAAAAATAAGTTAAACTAGTCAACTTCTAGGTCAACAAGCCAATTCTAAGTCAAAAGTCAAACTAGGTCAACTCTAAGTCAAATCGGTCAAACTATGGTCAACTATGTCAAACTACATATTTCTAGGTTGCATGAGTCCATCTCAATGATGTTGGTTTCATATACTATGAATCTAGGCCATACAAGCTACATCTTAGAATACTAAGATACCGTATCTCAGGATACGCAAACAATAGGTAAATATCATATATGCATATCAAACAATATTAAATATATAAATCCTAATTATAAATGCTAAAAGGATACCAAAACCAATTTGGTATCACAAAACTAAACCAATATTGATACCCAAACCCAATACCTTGGTTATCCTCAATACCTTGGCATTTACCTTGGTATCTCAAGGTAATTGCCAAAACCCTATTTATACTAACTACCCAACTATAACTGTAAACTACCATGCATTTAATATTTATATAGTACTATATACCTTATTTTAGTCACCTTAGTACCAATCCATAATTAGTTTACATCTATCCTATTACTATGCTAATACCTACTATTAATACCTTGGTACATCTCAAGGTAATCCAAAATGCTAACATATAACTAATACATATATATATATATATATATATATATATATATATATACCCAACTAATATCAAATATCACCAATACTGTAATACATGTATATCCATTCATAGGAACTAACTATAATATGATATTTCTAACTACTATATATATATCACTATATATATCTTAACTAACTACTAACAGTAACATATCAAATACCTTAACTACTCAAACTAATGACTAATATATATATATCAATCTAATACAACTACTAATTAATCATTAACTACTAATACATATATACATGTACACATATCTATATATAATATTTAACTAGAGATACTAGTACATATATATATATATATATATATATATATATATATATATATATACAACTATAAAATTTTATACATACATTCTATAACTACTAATATATACATATAATTACCACATATATTTATATATATATATATATATATATATATATATATATATATATATATATATATATATATATATATACAAGCTCCTCCACATACATATATATGTACATCTCTACAATAATACTTACAATACATATTATAGTATCATATACGTACACTATTCATAACATCTCGTATACGTATACGTATATATATATATATCATACAATTTTATATACATATATAACATACATATAAGTATATATATATAACAATATATATATATATATATATATATATATATATATATATATATATATATATATATATATATATACACACACACAATACATATATAAATACACTACTACATTTAAAAGCTAATACATATGTAGAGAAATAGCTACATAAATATACTATAACTAGATACATAGATCTATGATGCATAAATACATAAATATATATACACAACAATATATATATATACACACACATACATATAATTACATATTATAATGACTAAAATAAATGGAAATAGATCTAGAATTAAAATTGCACAATCACATGGAGTGCATCGCTTCCGTATCCCACTAAATCTAGGATACGCTTGCGACACGAGTCCACCACACATCCAAACGTACCCCGAAGGACACGAGCAAGTTTAATATATTATTTATGAACAATACGAAGAGTCAAACACAATTCTACGTGTCCGTGTCAAAATGAGACATTCTCAAAGTCCCGTGTCGGAGGAAAAAACTTTCAAATCAACATGTATCACCAAATTGTTGGGATACGACCTACACGTACCCAATTGTGGACATGACACTAGCCCCAAACACACAATCACATGCCAAAATGATCTATAGGACCAATTGACACACACAACAAATGTCAATCTCGGAATTCTTCCAAAATTGACACAAAAAATACCATAACTTTCTCAATATGCCTCCTATGAACACAAAACCAAATTCTATGGGTAGCCTATGCATATGGATTGATTTCTCATGGTTAATTCTCAGATTTATGATCTAAATTAAGGGAAAAAAACTAAATTGTACCTATTGGGAGATGAATTCCCAATAAAATCTCCAAAATTGATGAAATTGGCCTTCAACTTGTAGATCCTTGCTCCTCTTTGTAGATCCATGCTTCCTCCTTGTAGATCTATGCTCTATTAACCTCCAATAATTATTTGGGAAAGAATTGGGTGAAAATTTGGTAGGAATTTGATGGAATTTGGTTGAGGAAAATTCTAGATCTAGATTTGGAATGAAAAATGAAGAGAGAGAAAGTTTTCATCCCCTTTATATTGGTCTCACTTGCCCCCTCCCTCAAGCTACTATATAAAGTCTAAAATACCCCTTGGGACCTCTCATGAAGAAATTAATTAAGGAGGAAAGGTTCTAGTCTAATGGATTTAACTTAATTAATCATCCTCCTAATAAATGGCTTTCTAGTTGGCCTCAAATTCTAACAATTAATACATGTTGGTCCATGAGTCTAAACTAAACTAGTTAGGTCTACTAACACAAGTCCAAAAATAAATCTAACATGCTAACAATAAATAAATAATATAATAAATAAATATTTAACATGCACAATATTTAATTAATTACTAAAAGACTAAAATACCCTTTCCTAGAAAATGTGGTAGTGACAACTGGTCCTGGAGTTTGTGGAAGTGGAGGAAACTCGGTTTCAACAAAGGTAACATCCCGAAAAAAATTTACCTCTTCAAGACTGGAAAAAAATACCGATACCCTTTCTGATCCTTAGGATACCCAAGAAAAATACATTGGATAGCCTTTGGATCCAATTTAGAAAGAGTTGGTCGGGTATCTCTAACATAACACAAGCAACCAAAGATTCAGAGAGGTAGAGGAAACGACTCGTTTGGGATATAACTGAGAGAAGGGAGTATTACCATTGAGGACAGACGACATGCGATTAATGAGATAGCAAGCCGTAAGAACGACATCCGACCAAATTTTTTTTTGGAAATTAGGGTTTACACAGAAAGGAGGGACGGCGGCTGCAGAGGTGTGTTAGGGTTAGGGTTTAGGGTTTGGTTTTGGGGCTGCATAGCGGAGCCGGGAGGGGTGCGCTGCTGTGCAGTGGAGGCAGGGGGCGGTCTGATTGGAGGCGTGGCGGGGGTGGTGGGGTGTCCTGGAGGTGGGGGGGCCTGGACAGGGAGGCGGGGGGGGGGGGGGGTGGGATGGATAGGGAGGCAGGGGAAGGGGTTGGTGACTACGGTTAGGGTTTGTGGTAGTTTTTTTTTTGTGTGGGGAGAGAGGTGGATGGGTTTTGGCTCTGATACCATGTAGAATTAGAATAATGGATTGGTTTTCATTGATGGAAAAGACTACATATATATAGGAGAGGCTGACCCCTCTCTCTATTATTCTATCCGATGTGGGACTAAAGCCCACTACTTAATATAACGCTTAACAATATGCTTAATTTTTTTCTTTGGCTTAACATAAAGATAACACAAATCTAATTAAATACACATACTGCTAATCTCACTACAATAATAGAAAGTTGTAGCCAAATTTGGCATCCTTTCAGGATGATTCGGCCAATTATGAAAAGTTTTGGACAATATTGCCTAGATTTTGCGGGAGCAGATCAAAAAATGATCGAGATGTCCCAATATTAGCCTGATACGATTTTATCATTCCGTCTTTTGATTGGTTAGTAAATCTTTAATGATACGGCCGATACCTTTGTCATTGGTCAAAAACCTTGCAATCTATGCTATTTCTACATTGTAATTCTCCTTACGTATCTGCTTGAAATCTAATAATCTATTTACTGCTGATATATAATTACTGTCATGCTTGTATTGATGAGTCAGTTTTCTTGTACTTTAGTACTTTTCTGTAGAGCAACTTAATCACAAAGATGAAGAGGTTGACAGTGAAGATATCTTGAGTTTGGAGGATGCTGAACATGAAACAGATGGAGAAAATGAAACAGATAAAAAAGAATTGGATGCTGTCGAGAATAGCACACATTCTGTGGAAATAGATTATGAAAAAGAGGCAGAAGTTGCAAGTAGAGTTCTTAATAATTTGCTTAGTTCATCTGCAAGTGGACCAGATTCATCACACAATTCTAACACGACTGAAGGCGCTACTGGGTTAGAGATTGAACACAAGATTGTAGGCAAAGAACCATCTTTACCTGGAAAAGAATTGGGCAGTACTGAATCTAAGGATGATAAAAGATCAGAAACGGCATGAGGATTAACTAAAAACATAAATGATTTGGAGAAAACATCTTCATAAGCAACCTTCCATTTGATATTGATAATGAGGAGGTGAAACAGAGGTTCTCTCTGTCTGGGAAGGTGCAGTCTTTTTTTCCTGTCCTACATCAGCTCACCAAGTATGTAGATTTCTATATTTCGTTTTCCTTTTTATTTGATAATTCATATTTTTCATAGCCGTTCGTATGAGCGATGAACATTTATATCTTGATTGTTTTTGGTTGCTGGGCAGGCGGCCAAGAGGAACTGCTTTTCTAAAGTTCGATACAACATCTGCTGCTGATGCAGCAGTTTCAGCAGCAAGTGCTGCTCCTGGTTTTGGGAATTCTTATGAAAGGAAGAACAATCACAGTTTTGAAGGCTTTGGACAAGGAATCAGCTCACAAGAAAGGACTTGAGAAAATAAAGAATGAGGTTCATGACCGACGTAATCTATATCTAGCGAAGGTAATTTCATTTGGCCTCTGACATGCCTTGATTTATATGATTCGGTTATGAATATTTTTATGATATTTTTGAAACAGGAAGGTGAAATTCTAGCTGAGGGTCCTGCTGCTGAAGGTGTATCAGAAACTGATATGAAGAAGCGTGAATCGTACGTATTTCATAATATATTGCTCATAGTCCTGGTTCGGATATCATTTTGCATGTTATTTGACACATAGGCATTGTGCACCTATTGGTAATTCGAACTAGAATTATTAGAAAACACATGGTTGTCTTTTTCTGTTCTGGAACTTTTATCCCCAAATGAGGAACTATTTCATTCCATCATGGTAAATCTAACATTCCATTTGTTTCGGAGATAGAAGAAAAACTTAAGACCTAATCGTAAATCCTAATTGTAGCCTAAACGGAACGATGCTTACATCATGTAAGAAATGTGTATAACGCGGTACTCAATCTGTAAGAAGGAAAATTACCAAAGCAGGCTTCACTGAATCCCATCCTTGAGAGGAAAATGTTTTGCGGCTTGAAAATGATTCAGTGAATCGCTTCCAAGTTGTGCAACTCCCTGACATTTTGTCTGGTGGTTAATACTGCCGACTTCACTCAATTCCGTCCTAGGGTGAATCAGGAAAAGGATTTCTGGCTTTAAAATGGTTCAGTTAAATGTCTTCAAGTTGTTCAACTCCCCTACATATTTTGGCTAGTGATTAATACTGCAGATTGATCTTATATTCATTTTAATCATTTGTTTTCAGAACAAACACTTTCTGGTAAACCTTCTTATTAGTATGTATTTATTCAGGGTAAAGCAACTTCCATCCCCATCCTCAATCTTTTGAGTGTGTACTACTGTATTTATTTATAATTTGTTATTTATGGTATACCAGTTTTTAGAGAAGTCTAAAAGCTTGGAAGATCTGCTGTAGTGTTATACTAATGCAAACTTTTCAATCTTCTCCAGATAAAACAGGTTGATATATTATGCAAGTGAAAATCTCTTAAATCTGCTCAATGTTTTGTTGGCAATTCTCTACAAATAACATAGAAAACTTTGGAGTTAATTAATGAATTTAAATCATCTGTACGGATGATAACAATGACACTTTCTGAATGTGTCTGGCTTTTTTGATGCTTCAATTGATAAATAAATTTATTGTGGGCAGGTTGCCAAAAAAGAAGGAAGAAATGCTTCGCTCGCCAAAGTTACATGTATCAAGAACTAGGCTCATTATCTATAATATACCAAAGGCAATGTCAGAAGAGGAAGTAAAAAAGCTTTGTATAGATGCTGTTCTTTCGCGAGCTTCAAAGAAAAAACCTGTTATTCAGAAGGTTGATTATATTTAGAATTAGAGGTGAAATACTTTTTATTCAGTTTTTATACAAGAAGTTTGATTTCCTTTTGTACCCTTCATACAGGTAAAACTCCTGAAGGATGTGAAGAAAGGACAGGTTGCTGCCAAGAAGCATCCCCGTGGTGTAGCTTTTGTTGATTTTAAAGAAAACGAGCATGCTCTTGTCGCCTTAAAAGAGTTCTTAATAACAAACCTGGTAAGATGCATGACAGCAATCATTACATAATGTTGCACAAGAAAACAATAATTTAATAACCTTGATGATGATATGATAAGTCCTATAGAAACTGAATCCAAACACGTTTGGATAAAGTTGTAATATTTCTGCCAAAAAATACTGGTTACAGTCAGTTTGGATCGATTTCAGAGGGGTTCAAAATGCAAACAGGAATAGAGTTGATTTTAACTGAAACCAACCTCTTAACAGCAAAATATTTACTGACCAAACATAAAAAACGATGGGTGGTTTTCTATAAAACTTTAAATCTGAACCATGATAACAAGATGGAGAACTGGCAAAGAATCGATCCGAACTGACTGTAACCAGTTTTATGTTCCTACCATTTCTTGGTTGCCGACCTTAGTGGCTGCCATAAAATTGGGATGCAAAGAGCGATATGGAGATAGGAGATCTGCTATATGGGTTCAAGTTTGGGAATCCAAATTGGAACAAAGTTAACTAAAATTGAAAGAGATCTGAACTCCGACTTATAAGTAGGTTCTAGGTTCCACAGTCAACCAATGGATCTGATCTCTATATTCTATGAAGATATGTACTGACCAAATAGACCATCAAGTGTTGAAACTTGCTAAATAGTTATAAATTTGGATGTAAATCTGAGAATTCTTTTCTATTTACATAAAATTGTGTAATTCTCATAAACTATATATATATATATATATATATATATATATATATATATATATATATATATATATATATGTCCTAGTGAAATAGCTGACTGGAAGAAAAGGACTTGTGTTGTTTTTGTTTTAGAAACATTAGATCAGTTGCAAATCTTATATGTAAATCTTTAGTATAAAGTCAACAATAATTCGACTTACCCTTTTTCTTTTCTTCAGTAGTTAGTGTTTAAATGTAGGTAATATAACTTAGACCACGGCCTGCTGAAGTTGAACAACATGGAACCTCCAAATATGGACATTACTGCACAACTGAAACCTAGCCTCTTATTTTCCTTACCTAGCTACTATTAGTGATGGTGATGCTTTGCATACATTAAGACAAATCTTGTTAACTTGCGTTGCTATTAAAGGTTCCAATTTGTTATCCAATATTGCATGCTAGGTTAAATAGGCACAAGCAAGTACTAGGATATGGACACTATACGTATTTGAAATGCGACATTATTTAGGACACATGTACGACATGGATACGGTCTCAAGAAAGCATATCTATTTACGTAGTTATAGGCTGATTTTTATTAAATACCTTATTTTTCTCAATGATGCAATTTTCTATCACTCTAGTACCACGATTCCTTCTTTCTCGGACCTAGACTCTAACCATCAATTCCTTCTTCCTCCTTCATCCCTAGACCCTAATCCATCACCAACCACCATCTTCTTCCTGCTTCCTCATCCCCAAACTCTAACTCAACACCGTCACCTTTTCCTCCTTCCCTATCCCTACGTCTAATCCACCACTGCAATCTTCTTCCTCTCCTCTCCCATACCCTTGCCACTGACCGGCCTTTGTCCTCGAGGCAATTAGCAAGCCCCCACTATCCAATACCCCTATTAGGGTTTATGGCTAGGGTTAGGGTGATGAGGGGATCTACTTCCTTGTTCCTTAGGTCTTGGATGTTCCTATATCTGTAGTGTTTTATGGTGGTCTAACGAAGGGTAGCACAGTGAAATTACTCGATAAATTCATGATAGTCATGTGACCAAAGAACAAATTAATGGTATTAAAGCGAACATAAGGCAAAGTTTGTATAAAAGTGAAAATTAGCTTGTTTTATATATTGGATCTTAAATATATCCATATTTATGCATGTTTTGGATAAGAAATAGGGTCCAAAATGTTCTAGAACGGATCCATGGCAAGAAAATGTGCCTTTTATCATATCTAAAGCATGTTTTATATTAATCATAGCTATACCCAATCACTTTCAACCATGCTTTGGTTCCCTTTGGGCCTATGCATGAGTGGCCCTTCATTCTGAAATAGTATCAAGGAAGTATCTTGTTGGATACGAAACAAATACGGTTCTCTAGAGGAGTATCTATGCAACATATATAGCAGTTATGTTGTTAGTTATTCTTCTTGTTAGATGGAATAATAGGATAACATTCTTTGATACAGAGATTATATATATATATATATATATATATATATATATATATATATATATATATATATATATATATATAGGAGAGGACTAGCCTCTTCATTATTCTCTATCCGATATGAGACTAAATAACTAATACTTAACATCCTCCCTAAAGTTGGAGCATAGATGTCAATTATGTCCAGTTTGTTACAAAGAAACTGTACACAAGGGTCTAAAAGAGATTTCGTAAAGATATCAACTATCCGATCGACTGTTCTCACGTGGTGAAATATTATCATCCCCTTTTGATATTCATCACAAACAAGTAGATGCCAATCTCAATGTATTTTGTCATTTCATAAAATACGGATCGGTAACAATATGAAATAGATAACTAATTATCACACCACATATTTGTTGCTTCAGATCTTGCTTCTTCTCCCAGATTTTTTAGAAGATGTTGCAGATATAACCCCTTTGTTGTGCTATGAGCAATAGCTCGATACTCTGCTTCCGAACTCGATCGTGAGACCACACTCTATTTATTGCTCTTCCACAACACCAAGTTCCCAATAAATACCGAATAGCCAAATGTAGACCGTCTATCCGTAATACTTGCACCCAGTCCGCATTTGTAAAACACTCTAGATGAGTATATCCCTGATCTCCATCCGAATTTTTTTCTGCAAATTCTGGGCTAGATAGCGCTAGATTTTGAGAACTTCCTACCAATGCGGAACTTGTGGAAAAGTCATAAATTTACTCGCGACACAACAAAGGAAATGTTTGGGCGAGTCATGACTACCAAGTAGAGTTTTTCAACCAGCCAACGATATTGATCAAGATTAGTCATCAGTATCCCCTCATCGGAGAGTAATTTTATCCCTTGATCCATGCGTGAGGTTGCTCCTTTTGCACCATTTCTGCTTCAGTCAGGATGTTAAGCACATATTTTCGCTGAGACATTACAATGTCTTGCATTTCCCTTGTGATTTTAATACCCAAGAAGTACTTCAACGCTCTCATATCTTTGGTCTAAAACTGCTCACCCAGAAACTTTTTCAGCCCTACAATACCTTGATTGTCGTCTCCCGTAATCACAATGTCATCAACATAGATACCAAGTAGTAGTTGTCCGACTGATGCCTGTCGGTAAAATACCGAATGATCCTCTTTGATTGACACATGCCAAACTGGGTAACAAGTCTTAAATTGACCAAACCAAGCACGAGGTGATTGTTTTAGACCGTATAGTGCCTTTCGTAAATGACACACTTTACCCTCCCTTGCAACGAACCCAGGGGGTTGCACCACATACACTTCCTCTTCAAGTTATCCGTAGAGATGAATTTTTCACATCAAACTGGAGTAAGGGCCAGTCATAATAGACAGCTAAGGACATAAGCACTCACACAGAAATCATCATGGAAACTGAGGAGAAAGTCTTAAAGTAATTCTCGCCATAAGTCTGAGAATATCATTTTGCTACAAGACGAGCTTTTATACGATCAATGGTGCTATCCGGTTTTACCTTGATTGTGAACACCCATTTGCAATCTACTGCCTTCTTACTAGTAGAAAAATCTACCAGGTCCCATGTATGGTTCTCTCGAAGCGCTCATATCTCTTCCATAGAGGGACGCCAACCAGGATGTTTGAGTCCCTCCTCTACAGAATTGGGGATCTGAATCCCATCAATAGTAGCCACCAAGGACTGAGTGTGACTCGCGAGCCTTCTGTAGTTGTCAACATACAAAGGATTATCGCGGTATGCGCGACGGAGGCAAACAGGTATATCAGGCGGTGGTGAATCGGTGGAGCTGGAGGATGCTGATGACGCCGGCTCTTCGGTTGTGGGCATCATTGGTGATGCTTGTTCTGACGGAGCTGGTGTTCGCGAACCATTGGACGGTAAGACCAACTCGGTAGGTGATGCACCCTTACGGGGGCTGTTGTATTTGAACTGGATACAAGAGAAAGTTCTCATCTGGGTAAACTTTTGGAACATAATCTTTAGTTGGAGGGGGTGGGGGAAACTCGGTTTCAGCAAAGATAACATTCCGAGACATAATATACCACTTCAAAGTTAGGGCAACGATATCATTTCTAATCCTTAAGATACCCAAAAAAAAACTTGATTGCCTTCGTATCCAATTAAGAAAGAGTAGGTCGAGTATTCCGAACATAACACAAACATCCAAAAAAATTGAGAGGTAGAGGAAACGACATACAATTGTGATATAACCTAAAAAATTGAGTATTGTCATTAAAAACAGTAGATGTCATGCAATTGATCAGATAGCAAGCTGTGAGAACATCATCTGACCAAATATTTTTGGAAGTAGGGACATGAAACATAAGAGCATTCATTATTTCCAAAAGGTAACGATTCTTACATTCGGTCACACCATTTTGTTGTGGTGTGTAAGGATAGGAAGTTTGGTGGATATTGACATGTCTAGCCAGATGAGAAGTGAACTCACGAGACATACTCACGACCTTTGTCACTCCGAAGATACTTAATAGGAACCCCAAATTGGATTTTAATTTCAGCATAAAAATTACACCAAATATCAAATAATTTGGAGTGAGTTTTCCTTAAGTAGACAAAAGTGACTCGTGAGTAGTCATCAACAAAGGAAACAAAGTACTTGAATCCCATCACAGATTCAATAGGACATGAACCCCATACATCATAATACATTAATTCAAAAGGAGTTAAGGCATCTTTATTTAGACTTACCGGATAGGGCACTCGATGATGTTTAGCCAGACTACATGACTCACAATGAAAATGAACTCGAAAATCTAGAAATGGACATTTTTTGGAGAGTTTGGATAGATGGGTGGCCTAACCGCCAGTGCAACTCAAACAGGTCGAGTGACACACTGGTACATGCAACAGAAGAATTTATTTCAAACTGGTACAAGCCTCCAGCCACATGTCTCTACCGATAGCCTTTCCAGTCTCCAGTTCTTGAAAAACACAACCATCAGGAAAGAATGTTACCGAACATTGCAAGTCACAAAGTAGTGCTGCTAATAGATAATAAATAAAATGGATTTTCAGGTGTGTAAAACTGAATTGAGTAGCAGACCAGGAGAAAGACGGGTGTTTTCTTTTCCATGAACTTTCAAGAAAGTGCCATTCACAACAGTAACAACTGTCACACAACCCACATATACATAATCATGCAACATACCTGCATCACTTGTCATGTGATCAGACGCACCTGAGTCGATCACCCGCTGCTTTGACCTTACCACACAGGCTGCTGAGTATCCCATTTTGGATTCAGATTAGAGGCTTCACCATTGCGCTGAGCTTGGAATTTAGCGAATTCTACATGTCTCTGCAGTCATATGCACGAATCCTCCATCATCATGAGCATTCGATGCAACATTGACAGTAGCATCTTTAGGGCACTGTAATTAAAAATGGTCAGGTTGACCACAATTGAAACATGTCCGCGGTCGTCTTCTATCACGCTCGTTATTGCCTCGTCCACTATCACGACCATCATTCTGGCCACCACGTCTACCACTACGGTCCCCACGGAATCCACCACGAGCAGCACCCAAGACAGATTTGATCAGCAGATGCATTACTCGTATCATTCCAACTACTTTCAATGTCTATAGGACTCGAAAGTGAACTTCCATCAGAGATAGAATCTCGGCCTCAGTAATAATCTGAGACAGTGTAGAGTCTGCATCGGAAGGAAGTGAGACAAGATACGCTATGACATAGAGCTGCTGACGTTGAGTCATCGTCTCATTGATATCTGTTGTCAAGAATAATACACGATCTACCTCATCAGTTAGGGTCTTAAAGGCACGAAAGTGATCCTTATATGACTTGTCTCTCTGATCAGCTTGGTAGACGCCAACAACCGAGTCATAGATGTGAGACATGTCACATCATCAAACGCAGTCTTTATGACCTCCCATAACTCTATCACCGAATTCGTGTTCTGAACCATATCCTCAATTGATGGTTCCATCGAATTCATCAACTGCGTAAACAGTCTACTGTCGTCCGTCTTCCACTGTTCGTATATGGGGATCATCCACTGCTTTGTTAGTCAGATGCTTGGATAACCGTATTCCCCGAAGCGTCTTCTCGACCTTCTTGCGCCATGTGGAGTAACCATCCAGACCCTCTAGCCATCGATCGACAGGTCGAATCGATGAAATTGTCGTACCAGTGCCCGGTGTCCCCGCCACTGTATTTTTGACACTGGTTTGCTACTCGCCTCAGTGTTGGTCATCCTTCAAGTTCTCGATTCGACTATCATTGATCGTCCCGATCCGATATTCACATCAACCTCGCCAATGCACGATCAACGTTGCCAGAACTGGCTCACACAATGTTGGCGGAGATCGAATATTGATCACACAAGCAAGGACAAAGATTCACGCAAACCTAGGTTCTATGTTATATCCTGATGTGGATATCGGGTCAGGAACAGAGATTTACACAAACAATCAAGTTTTTTCTCTATTAGCTCCTGATGTTGTTGTCGAGATTCAGAGGTTCACGCAAACTATCATAGTTTACCTTCTGAAGATCTCAACTCTGACGATGCTCTGATACCATGTTAGATGGAATAATAGAATATCATTCATTGATTGAGAGATTACGTATATATAGGAGAGGACTAGCCTCTTTATTATTCTCTACCCGATGTGGGACTAAATGACTAATACTTAACACTTCTGCTGTTGCTAAATTGTGTTTTTGTTGCCATAGATACTTTTGGGCCAGAGCATCGCCCTATTGTGGAGTTTGCAATTGAGAACATACAGAAGATGAGGCAGAGAAATGTCAAGTTAGAGTCCATGAAGGAGAGCCGAGGCAGTTCGAAGGATGGTAAGATCAGCAATCAGCAAAATGCATCGACTGAAACAGGAGATGCTGATTCAAACCAAATTAACAAGAGAAATAAGTTGACAAAGGCTAAACTTCAGAGAAGTAAAGACCGATCTTCCAGAGTATCTGAACCTACCGAGGGAAGCAAAGATGGGCTTGTACCTAGAAATGCTAGCAGTGTAGACACAAGCATGAGAGGAAGTAGCATGAAAGCCAGGAAAATGAAGGGCATTGCTGTGAGGAAAACTGATTCTTCTACCCAATTGAAACATGATAATTCTACTGTCCAAGGAAACCATCAAGAAGGAACAAGGAGAGGTCCACCGAATGCAGAAGATAATGTAATAATTAGATCTGTGTTCATTGGAGTATTATCACATATCATACTATATACTTTTAACATGATGAATATTTTCCCTTTTTTGCTATGATACAGCAGAGGGATGTTCGCAGCAGAACTAGAGAGCTGAGATTGAAGAAAGAGCCAATAGCAGCTTCAAAGAAGAGGAAGTCAAATTTTGGTGATTCTGAACATCAGAAGACAGTAAAAAATCCCAAGAGGGAGAAGGTATCTTCTGGAAAAGAAGATGAGGATAAGTTGGACAGTCTGATAGAGCAGTAGCGGTCCAGATTTTCACAACACAGTTCGGACAAAAGTAAAGGAGCAGCTACATATTTGGGGCATAAAGCAGTGAGAAGATGGTTCGAGTCATGATCAGTTTTCTGACAGATTCAGTTATTCTGTATAACTTGGCAACTGGCTAATAGAAAAATGCTTTTGCCTCTTATCAACTTTGTGCCCATATGTCGAAGTCAAGGTTACTGAGATAGATTTACCATGTCTCCTCTTCTGTGACTGAAGTCTGTTTTTGTTTTCAAGAGAATGTAAACTACAGCAAAACAACATGATTGTAATATGCTGCAATCAGAGCAAAGAAACAGCTGTGCTAAGATGATACAAGCTTTACTTGGCTCCTGATTCTTTTTTGCGATTTTGGAATTAACGAATTTATTTGTATCTCATTTTCATTGTGTCCAAATATTTGGAATCTAACTATCTTAAGCTAGCTCAGATAACTGCTAGAGAAAGAGAATTTCCAGTGCTTTACTTGTGCCGCTTCTATTTTATTTTTTTTACAGAAAATTTCGCATAAAGCATAAAAGTTAAAACTTTGCAAAGGCAGAGAAGATCTCTTATTAGTGTAATCACATAGTGGGAGGCAAATGTCTTATTTATACAATCTAATGAAAGTGTAATACTAATATTTAACCAATGTGCACTAAAAACAAAGTGGGAATCCGACCCCTTAGTAATCCACATTATAACACTCCCCTTTTGGATGACCACCATCTCTAAGGCTATTGCCTCGTTAAAATTTTCTCAGGAAAATCCGTTAGGACAAAACCTGTGCTAAAGAAAAGAGTACAATCTTTAGGATGACTTAGATAGATGTTAGACATGCTTAATGTTGCCTCATTAAAACCTTATCAGGAAAAACTCAATGGAAAAAAAATCCATGACTAAGAAAAAAGAGTACAACGCGTTATAGTCCATAAAAAATATATCTTCCCATGAAAACAATCATTTCCCCTGATGATGTTGATCCTGAACAGTCAGTTGATGAAGACGTCGCATCCCAATTCCATGAACTAGTTTCTGAAAAGTTGACTTTCGTAACTATTTGATGAGCAAGTCTGCAAGATTATCACTTGAGCGAACTTATTGGACGTCAATATCAAAGTTCTTCTGAAGCTCATGAGTATAGAAAAACTTCGGTGATATGTGTTTGGTCATGTCTCCTATAATGAATCCACCTTTAATTTGTGCAATACATGCATTATCCTCATGAATAACAGTTGGAGTATCTGTGGTAGGGGAAAGGTGACAGGAGCTACGAATGTGTTGAATCAATGATCTCAGCCAAATACATTCTCTACTTGCTTCATGGAGAGCCAATATTTCTGAGTGATTTGAGGAGGTAGCAACCATTGTCTGTTTTGTTGAACGCCAAAAAATAGCTGCATTGCTATTAAAGAAACACATATCCAGTTTGTGAACGACCTTTATGGAGATCAGATAAATAACCTGAATCTGCAAAGCCAACTAGATTCGCGATGTGAGATAAACCACAAGTATAAAATAATCCCATGTTGATAGTTCCACGAAGATATCTCATCACATGTTTAATGCCATTCCAATGTCTGCGAGTTGGCGTCGAGCTATATCTAGCCAACAGATTGACAGAGAATGATATGTCTGGCCTTGTACATTGTGATAGATACATTAATGCCCCAATGGCACTAAGGTACGGTACTTGGGGTCCTAGCATCATTTTATTATCGTCCTTAGGACGATATGGATCTTTATTGATATCTAAAGATCGAACAACCATTGGAGTACTAAGGGGATGAGTTTTATCCATATTGAACTGTTTCAATATATTTTCTGTATATTTGGATTGATTCCCTTAAAATTCCATTAGTGCAATGCTCAATTTGTAATCTGAGACAATATTTCGTGTCTCCGAGATCTTTCATCTCAAACTCCTTTTTCAGATTGTTTGCAGTCTCATTGATTTAATGTCTTATCCCAATCAAGTTTATGTCATCGTCATATACTGCAACTATAGCGAAACCCTCCTTAGATTTCTTTATGAAGACACATGGACATATATGATTATTCTCATATCCCCCCATTTTCATATATTCACTAAGACGGTTGTACCACATCCATCCGAATTGTTTTAAACCGTACAATGAACATCTTAGCTTTATGGAATGCATGTTCTTAGCTTTTGAGCTGGATAGATTAAATCCATCTGGGATTTTCATATAGATATCGCTATCTAATCACCATATAGATATGTTGTTACAACGTCCATAAGTCTCATGTCCAGCTTTTTCTTAACTGTCATACTTATCAAATAACGGAACATTGTTGCATCCATTACGGGAGAATACGTCTCTTCGTAATCAATCACGGGTCTCTGAGAAAACCCTTGTGCTACTAATCGTGCCTTAAATCGAACAATTTTATTCTTTTCATTTCGCTTTCTTACAAACACCCACTTGTAATCTACCGGTCTGACGTCTTTTGGTGTTTGTACTATAGGTCCGAGCACTCCACATTTATTAAGGAAATCCAATTCTGCTTGAATAACATTCTTCCATTTTGGCCAATCTTTTCTTTGTCGACATTCATCGATGTTACGTGGTTCTGTGTCATCAATGTCCTTAGATATTTCAGTAGCTACTGAGAATGAGAATATCTCATCTATTGTTATATCTTTGCGATCCCATACCTCTCTTTTATATGTATAAAATATTGAGATCTCTTTGCTTTCAGGTACATGAGCCTCCTCTTGGGCTTGTGTCTTTTCTAAGACAATAACCTCTTCTGGGTTTTCAGAGAATATGGATCTATCATTCATAACCTCTTCTTGAGCGTTATGTGTAACCTCCTTAAGAATATTACTTGGTATTTTCTCTTTCTAGGGACTAAGTCCTTCGAACCTATAGGTCTACCACGCTTCTGGCATGAAGTAGATTCATTAGCCACTCTGCTATTTTTTCCTACGGGGATATCAATTCGAGCTGGCACATTTGCAGCGGGTATATGTGATTTAATCACTTTAGCTGTATCAGTAAATGCATCTGGCATTTGATTTACAATCTCCTATAGATGCAATATCCTTCGTACCTCAGTTTCACATTGATTAGTACGAGGATCTAAATAAGAGAAAGTAGGATTATCCCATGATAATTTATGCCGTTTATTTGTGGCGAATGGTTCAGTAAGAACATTCTTTTCTTTCTTATCTCCCCCTAACGGCGAGAATTTAGTCTCATCAAAATGGCAGTCTGCGAATCTAGCAGTAAAAATATCACTAGTTAAAGATTCCAAATATCTAATGATTGAGGGCAAATCAAAACCAATATAAATTTTTAAACGGCACTGAGGTCCCATTTTAGAGCGCTAGGGAGGGGGAATAGGAACATAAACAACAGAACCAAATTTACGCAAATGAGAGATGTTAGGTTGATGGCTTGTCACAAGTTGTGATGGTAAAAATTCATGATATGCAGTTGGCCTAACAACGATTAATTTAGCAGCATGTAATATGGCATGTCCCCAAGCTGAAACGGATAAATTTGATTGCATGAGTAAAGGCCTTGCATTGTGCTGAAAACGCTTAATCAAGGACTCTGCTAAACCATTTGGGTATGAAATGAGAGAAATAATGTTCAACTTCTATTCCTACGAAAGCACAATAATCATCAAAAGTACGGAAAGTGAACTCAGCTGCATTATCAAGTCGAATCGTTCTAACATGTTGGTAAGGAAAATGAGTCTTAATCTTAATCAACTGAGAAAGTAGCTTGGAGAAGGCAAAATTTCTAGATGAGAGTAAGAAAATATTTGACCATCGAATAGAAGCATCTATTAGAACCATAAAATACCTGAAAGGTCCGCTAGTAGGATCAATTGGTCTGCAAATATCACCTTGTATTCTCTGAAGGAATGATGGTGGTTCAGAAGCTATTTTGAGAAGTGAAGATCTTGTAATGAGTTTACCCTGTGAACAAGCTACACACAAATGTTCAGTAGGAAAGGAAAGACTTTGGTATGATAAATTATGCCCATTGGTATTGTTGATGACCTTTCTCAACATAGTCGATCCTGGATGACCCAATCTGTCATGCCAAAGGATTATATTCCTTGGATCCTTTAGCCTTTTGCTAGTGATGGGGTGAGATTCTACAACCTTCAAAGTAGTTTGATATATCCCCGAGGAGATTAACTTGCACTTTTCTAATATGAGCTTATTGCTTTCAACATTAGTGGTGATATAAAGATACTATTTGCTATCATCGTTCATGGTTTCTACATAAAATCCGTTCATTCGAATATCTCTAAAGCTGAGTAGATTTTTAATAGATCTACTAGAGAATAATGCATTTCGAATGACTAAGTGTGTTTCATCGACCTTACCATAACCTTCTATAATCTGCACGGGTCCAACAATGATGGTCACCTTGACATTGTTTGAGGCATATGTTGTGAAAAACTTTCTAGTTTTCAATATAGTGTGAGTTGTTGCACTATCTATCAAGCATATGCCATCATCATTATCCATACCTTTCAAAAAAAAATTAAAAATATATTAATATGCTACTAAATGGTTAAACTTGGCATATTGCCAATTATTACAACTTGATCTAAATCTAAATAAAACTGCTTCAAAGAAAGTAAACTACCTAGACTATTGATCATATAGTGACCAATTTATTCAAAGTGAAAAGTAAATAAACTTAGATAAGCATACAATAATTATTCATTGACTTCGCCTATTATGGCGTTAAACTGGTCTTCTAAAATTGCGTTTCCATCATTATCTTGGAAGAAATTATTAAAATTTATGTGTGTTGTACCCTCCATGAGATTAGTCTCCACACCCTTTGAGGCTTCATACTCGTCCACTTTCTTTTGTGAGGTACGACAATTTCGTATCCAATACCAGCTCTTCCACAATGTTTGCAAATATCAGTTGGTGCAGCTGGATTTAAAATTTGGACATTATTTCTTCGAGGGTTAAATCCTTTATTTTTGAACTGTGTATCGTTCCTTGGACCCGGATTGTAGCCATTCCTTTGTCTTCCACGACGTCCATGCCCTCTACCTCTGTGATTTCCTCGACCCCTAGTATTGGTTATATTTTTTCGAGTACTAGTCGCATTTACTTCAGCTGGAATTAGTGCAGACCCAGTTGGTCTACTAGTTTGGTTTTTGATTAATAACCCATTGTTTTTCTCGGCTACAAATAAGACAACAATGAGTTCAGAATACTTCTTAAAATTTCTCTTCCTATACGTCTGTTGTAGGGTCATATTAGTCGTATAAAATATGGTGAATGTTTTCTCTAGCATAGAATGCTCTGTCACTTCTTCACCACATAACTTCAATTGTTAAGTAATCCTGAACATAGCTGAATTATAGGGAGAGGAATGATTATGTTCAAGAGTCTTTCAAAAATACCACATATGGTATGCTTCGAACAATGATGTTCCAGAAATCTTATATATATAGACCAAACAATTCATGTTCATGGTCATCAGATCTCTGATGGTTTTGATCTGAATGAATCAACATATATAAAAGAAATAAATAAATAAATAATAACTCCAGCGTTCTCTCCGAGAGATCTATATGCGATTAACATCGGAGTGCTATCAGAGTTAACTAAAATAAGTGAGATGAATGGATAAAAAATATTTGTTTGTCCTAGCGGTATGCCAAGAGATATATAAACATCAACATCAGGCTGCAACTAGGGTATGTATATGCAGAAAAAAAAATAAACATAAATAACCATACATATTACCGAAGTGGAGAATCTGCACATGACGGCTTTACTGAGATGCTCTCGCTTATTTCTGTCACGCCCCGATCTCCCGCCAGAATCGGCCGTCCCTGCTAGGCGCGAATCACCGCGCCAGCGCTCCCGCGGGACGTACGTTTTCATCGGGACGCGATATTGCGCGAGCCTGGGGTTGCGCCCGCGCGAGGCAAATACCGAAACGGCCGTTGATAACTAGTTCACAGAGTCGTCATAGCGGAAACATAAAATGAACACAAGTATTGAATCAAATCAAGCTCTTTATTGATATGAAGTAAAGATTACAAGCGGCGCTAGGCCGAGATTACAAATCGCTCATGCTCTCTCTCTCTCTCTCTCTCTTACAATGAATATGCCCTTAGGCTTAGAACCAATACAAACGATCTGGATGATGATGTTCCCATACATTATGTCTCATATATGCGAGCTCCAGGTCCGTGCGCCACGCCCCAAGACGCCAAGTGCGGTCCGGCGTCTCATTGTGTTAAGCAATCTTCGAATCCGTACGAGTTTCTTCTGCACCCTGCATGCAGACTGGTTGGGTATCAGTACATTGAATGCACTGGTGGGGAGGCCTCTCGCCCATGCCATAAAACAAGCACGTTCATTAGTTATGTGCACCGACTGATTTCGTTGTCTTTCTACTCTTTTGCCTTAGGATCAGTTACATGGCAATATAAAGAAAGTAATCTCCGTGTCAGCTCAAGAGTGTCATAATAATGAACAATTGAGTTCACCTTACCATTTCTTACCATTCGGCCTTCCCTGTCATATGCAGCAATATAAACAATGATCTACGAAATAACAAGGAGCAACTATGAAACCCAAGTGTTATGCCGTGCCTCTGCCTCACAAGACCCATTTTACTAGAACTATGTGTGATACCATGCATCCATTCTAATTATGCAAAATGTCGTGCAAACGCACTCTTTCCCGTTTCTTCTTTTCTCAATGCGGATAGCCGCTATGCAAACATGACTTATCTATATGAAGGTCACTGGCTCTGTTAGACATATTGGACATAATCTGCGATGGACGGTTGTCTTCCCAGCTCGGTTGCTAGCCTTGCTGGGCCTCCCAACCGTCTAACGAGTCAACGCCCATCCAGGTCAGTAGCAAGCCTTGCTGGATGTCCCGCTCTCACCCGCTAGTCATCAGCTAGCGTATCGCCAGGACTACACTGGCGCTGTCCTCCCGGGCCGACACGATTCAGATGCCTCAATAATTGTGTCGAGGACTCTCTCTACCTGGTGCACAACCAGTTGTCCGTGACCATGCAACTACTCCCCCACTTCTAATCCTAGCCGATGACAACTCTCGGGTCAATCCTTGCCGAGGACTACACTCGGATCTTTTCTTCTTTATGCAGCTCCCTGATTAGAGACTGCCTCGGTGATCTGCATATCCCGAGTACCTTCCTTTCCTTCCATCTCCTGACTCGGAACGACTACTTGATAGCCTTCCTCGTCTATGCATGCAACATGATTTTACTCCATCCCGTGTCATGTTCCGTGCGGTACAACGCCTCAATATGAACTCATACTACTTTATGGCATATATGAAAGAAGTTACTATATTCCAACTCAACAATCCCGACTACGCAAATAGCAAGTAAGATCTCTATGTTCTATACAATGATAAGGCGGGGTTATCCCCTTAGCTATGTGCGTTCATCTCTTTTATTAACATGCAAAGGTTATCGCCTGTAAACTAGCATGTAACATTCATTTTCTTAGTGTGCAGCTAAGTAGAGACAGGTTCACCGGGGCCACCCACCTTAGCGATGTATCGCCTCGGTCGAGCGAGACTCCGGACGCGCCTCTAATAGCCTAAGTCTGACTCCATTGAAGATCCCAGCATGAATGCCTTTGCATCGAACGAGCCATCTCGCTGAGTAAGACGGGTTGGTTGGCTATACTTGCGCCATTTGAATCGGCCCTCTGGGTTGAGCGGAGCGGGTTGTTACATTATACACCACTCAGAACAAGTCTCGTCCTCGAGACTTCCTGAGCGCAACTCGTACTATCGTACCACTTCTAAACCAAACTCTATACATCTTGTCTAACTTTCAAGGAATGCCTTAATACCACAATCATTTATTTTCTCACCCTGCGTTACGCCAATGTTTAGCCAACTCTCATCGAACGACTCTACCGTTCAATGCTACCGAACTATACTCAACTCAATCATTGCACTCCCGAGTCAAAACCTACTGCACCTGGCGCAGGGCTGTAATACCCAAGCACATGGTATTATATAACTCAATGGGCACTTACAACTCATAATTGGGTGGACTTTGCCCAACTTGTTATATTATCTATCATAGGAACCAAATGCATCCGAACACATTTGACAGTTTACTTGACCTCGCCTATCGAAACCCATTGTTACGCCTAAACCCAAAAGTTTGAATCTCGACTAATTTTCCAATCTCGTTTGCATCAAATCTCTCTGAGTCACCGTCCAATCTCGCTAAGTAAATCGCACCCAATCGCCTACGTTTTCTGACTCAGTCTATATTATGCCTTAGCGCAGAGCTAAATTGCCCGCCTGGGGTACGCTCTAATCCTTCGCGTCTTTTGGTCCAATCGAACTTAACTTTCTATTCATTTTACTCGTTCTGTTCGCACGAGTGCTTAATCATTTTATCCCAATGATCCCTTCGTACAACTATTGCATTTCCAAACTCAGTCTCGTACTGCGCCTTAGCGCAGAACTATCTCGGTAGCACAGGGAACGTTACAATCTTTCCTCTATAAAAATTTAGGTTGAGGCTAACTTATTTCAGTTGCCATACTTATCCATGCGAGTCTGAACATTTTCATTTGTAGCTGCATCCGAGTTATGCATATCGCTAAGTCTGGATCGTACACATATTCAAGGCGTCCCCCAAATATGTGTATTTTAACCAAACTTAGTGACAGCTAAGTCGGACAAGCTACTCGTAAAATTTTTTTGAATCGTCGATCGTTCTGCTATACGAATAACCGAACTCTGGTTCGATTTAGTTATCGTCTACTCCAATCTCACCCAAATTCAAGTTTAGCATTACTAGTAGCAACGCACATCATCCAAGCAACGATCCAACTTATCTTCAATATCACCAATTCTAATCGTGAGAGTTCCGTCCGACAATTCTCTAATACCGTCTTATTCCTCACCGTCGCATAACCGATCCGACCAAATCAATTATTACCCGAGTCCTATCTCGCATTGCATTTGTTTTAACGCCAACGTCACTAGTATACACTCTCAGTGTCAAGTCCTAACTCTAAATCTCGTTGCCCCAGTTCTATCATTTTTCCGAATGATACTCTGAAGTCAGCCACTCCAGTTTAACTCAAGGCATAGGGTCGTCTTCCTAGCCACTAAGTCAGCTCACAAGGTCATAGGTACAATTCAAGTTTGTGACTCATCGTGCAACCGCGTTGCACAACGCTCGCCCTAAACACCCTAAGGTCAAACTATTGTTCCTTTACATGGGTATTCTATCCAAGCTCGTCTCACTCAGATTTTTAAACATCGAGCACAGATCATCCTATCACATCCATACGTTCGTTCAACCGAACCCATGATACGGCCACGTTGCCGGTTCAACCCATCGATTCACACACACTATCTCTTTCATCACGTTTGATAGAATTCACCAATCCATCATTTTCTATGCATGTATCACTAAGACACAATTCTATTATAAATCATTGATGTATATCATAATCTTTAAGTCGTCCAGAATAATCTAAGTATCCGTTCATAAAACCGCCCAACATCTCTTACTTCACGTTTCTAGACTAACTCCTCACCAAAAATCCTTAGATTTACTTTAAATTCTGAAAATTGTCTTATCATATCGAACCACAAGTCAAGATGATCCTTCAATTGTCACGTTCCGGTCTCTCGCAAGTTCAATCATCCCCGTCGAACGTGATATCACCAAGCCAACGCTCCCGCGGAATGATCGTCCTAATCCGGACGTGACGCAAGTGCGAGTAAGAAATTGTACCCGCACAAGACAAGAAGGTCAATCGTTATGGTTATCCTCGAACGCACAGACACCTTATCGTCACCGTTCGTTTTATCCCAAGTTGTACATTGATCCACCAAGCCATGTTCTTCTAACAACCGTTCTTACCGCCATCCAAGTTTGTCTAGCCAAACCGTCCAACTTCAATATCACCATTTGATCATTTCTAGTCTACTCTTAGCATTCCTCAAACAACTAAGTTCAAATCCTAAACCCAAGTCTATCCCATTTGATACGTTCCATTCATCGAGTTCGTTTGGAATAATCACCGAACATGTTCCCTTGAGTTCGATTATCCCCGCCGTACGTGAAATCACCACGTCGGCGCTCCCGCAGAATAATCGTTCTCGCTGGGACAGATTTTGAATATTATCTTTCTGAACTTGATTTCAAGATCGTTCTTCCAAACTCCAAGCCAAATCCATTTTCGCTTAACTCGATCCATCAAAATCATAATTATTACTAACTTGCATCAATCCATACTATCTTCCAACCATTGTTATGGTCTAAATCTCCTAAAATTTGAAATCATCGCATTCATACTCAAACCGAACTCTATCGAGCGATATCCTACTCAAATCTAAATTTTCTATGCACGCTATCATTCGTTCGCTATATTATTTCCAATTGCACTAATTTTGATCGCATCCCCGTTTATTCTATCTCAACACAAGTTTTTAATTCACTTATTTCAACTCAAAATCGCTCGTACAATCCTCTAAGTTTTTCTGACCATGATATCAATTTCAATTGTCCTGAATTCCTATTCGATGTAAGCTTATCCCTTATTCAAGTTATGGTAACTCATTCGAACCAAACATTGCATGCTCCTCCAAGTTCGCTTACTTGCTAGGCATTGTTTATTTATACTAAAGCTTCACCCAATCTCGTCGCTTGCCGCTAGACCCGTTTAATACTCCGAAATCCCTGATTTATTTGAACACTTCTAAGCCGACCAATACACCACTCAGGGTTCGAGTTATACTCCATGAATCTATACAACTCATTATATCCATAATTCGCATAATCAAACTGGGGACTTATCGCATATACCACTCAGGAATCGAGGCATCCTAATAACTCCTGAATCGCGTTCGCACCCTTCACTCGTATTCCCAATTTGTTCCTTAGAACTCCAACACGATCCCTATTTGTCGCCTAACGATTCCAGTCTCGTATGTACCCCTATCGATAGTCCACCATACAAATATGTTGTAAATCATAACTTATCGCTATGAATAACCGTCTAAGCTATATATGAAAATTCCGTACACGATTTTCATTACTCGCCTTAGCGGCACTCCGACAACGTCTCTATCGATTTTCCTCCTAAGTCAAACTTTATTCTTATCCGAACAATACCCAAATCTCGCTGCAACTTACTAGCACCAAGGGTCTTGGTACACGATACTCAACACAACTTGGCCAAAAGGCCATGTGCATAGGCCACTGTCTGAATGATATTCTTATCTCACACTCTACTCGCTTGGTGTTTTCATATAGGCATATAACTTGCCGATTATAATACGAGTCTACTCTCATAATATCTTTCACAGGTTGGGACAAAAGCCCTCGCATCATAATCCCGTTCAAGCAATCATATAATTCATACGCACTTTTTGAAATTATTTAGACTTATTGTATGGAACATCCATCGAAGCATCGAGAGAGAACATCTACCACTTCTTTCAATACACAAGTTCAAAACTGAGAGAATCGAAATAAATTCCAAGGACGTAAAGCCGTGCTCTGATACCAATATGTCACGCCCCGATCTCCCGCCGGAATTGGCCGTCCCCGCTAGGCACGAATCACCGCGCCAGCGCTCCCGTGGGACGTACATTTCCATCGGGAAGCAATGTTGTACGAGCCTGGGGTTGCGCCCGCGCGAGGCAAATACCGAAACGGCCGTTGATAACTAGTTCACAGAATCGTCATAGCGGAAACATAAAATGAACACAAGTATTGAATCCAAATCAAGCTCTTTATTGATATGAAGTAAAGATTACAAGCGGCGCTAGGCCGAGATTACAAATCACTCATGCTCTCTCTCTCTCTCTTACAATGAATATGCCCTTAGGCTTAGAACCAATACAAACGATCTGGATGATGATGTTCCCATATATTATGTCTCATATATGCGAGCTCCAGGTCCGTGCGCCACGCCTCAAGACGCCAAGTGCGGTCCGGTGCCTCATTGCGTTAAGCAATCTCCGAATCCGTACGAGTTTCTTCTGCACCCTGCATGCAGACTGGTTGGGTATCAGTACATTGAATGCACTGGTGGGGAGGCCTCTCGCCCACACCATAAAACAAGCACGTTCATTAGTTATGTGCACCGACTGATTTCGTTGTCTTTCTACTCTTTTGCCTTAGGATCAGTTACATGGCAATATAAAGAAAGTAATCTTCGTGTCAGCTCAAGAGTGTCATAATAATGAACAATTGAGTTCACCTTACCATTTCTTACCATTCGGCATTTCCTGTCATATGCAGCAATATAAACAATGATCTACGAAATAACAAGGAGCAACTATGAAACCCAAGTGTTATGCCGTGCCTCTGCCTCATAAGACCCATTTTACTAGAACTATGTGTGATACCATGCATCCATTCTAATTATGCAAAATGTCGTACAAACGCACTCCTTCCCGTTTCTCCTTTTCTCAATGCGGATAGCCGCTATGCAAACATGACTTATCTATATGAAGGTCACTGGCTCTGTTAGCCATATTGGACATAATCTGTGATGGACGGTTGTATTTCCAGCTCGGTTGCTAGCCTTGCTGGGCCTCCCAGCCGTCTAACGAGTCGACTCCCATCCAGGTCGGTAGCAAGCCTTGCTGGATGTCCCGCTCTCGCCCGCTAGTCATCAGCTAGCGTATCTCCAGGACTACACTGGCGTTGTCCTCCTGGGACGACATAATTCGGATGCCTCAGCAATCGTGTCGAGGACTCTCTCTACCTGGTGCACAACCAGTTGTCCGTGATCATGCAACTACTCTCCCACTTCCAATCCTAGCCGAGGACAACTCTCGGATCAATCCTTGCCGAGGACTACACTCGGATCTTTTCTTTTTTACGCAGCTCCCTGATTAGAGACTGCCTCGGTGATCTGCATATCCCGAGTACCTTCCTTTCCTTCCATCTCCTGACTCGGAACAACTACTTGATAGCCTTCCTCGTCTATGTATACAACATGATTTTACTCTATCCCGTGTCATGTTCCGTGCGGTACAACGTCTCAGTATGAACTCACACTACTTTACGGCATATATGAAAGAAGTTACTACATTCCAACTCAACAATCTCGACTACGCAAATAGCAAGTAAGATCTCCATGTTCTATACAATGATAAGGCGGGGTTATCCCCTTAGCTATGTGCGTTCATCTCTTTTATTAGCATGCAAAGGTTATCGCCTGTAAACTAGCATATAACATTCATTTTCTTAGTGTGCAGCTAAGTAGAGACAGGTTCACCGGGGCCACCCACCTTAGCGATGTATCGCCTCGGTCGAGCGAGACTCCGGACGTGCCTCTGATAGCCTAAGTCTGACTCCATTGAAGATCCCAGCATAAATGCCTTTGCATCGAACGAGCCATCTCGCTGAGCAAGGCGGGTTGGTTGGCTATACTTGCGCTGTTTGAATCGGCCCTCCGGGTTGAGCGGAGCGGGTCGTTACAATTTCCTCCTGTTAGAGCTTGGTGCTGATAACGTGTTAGAATAAACATAGAAGAAGAAAGAAGAAAATAGGAGAGGAGATTTCTTATTAGTGTAATCACATAGTGAGAGGCAAAGGCCTTATTTATACAACCCAATAAAGGTGTAATACTAATCTCTAACCAATGTGGGACTAAAAACAAAGTGGAAATCCAACCCTTTAGTAACCCACGTTATAACACTAACTATATATTAATATTAGATATCAAGCTAATTCTTGTTAGCTTAATATAACAATATATAAAAATATAAATATCATAATAATAATTTGTAGCTATTGTTAGCTTAATATAAAAATATATTAATATATATATATTAATATATTAATACATAGCTATGAATCTTACGCTATAAACTAGGGCGTAAGTTATTTTTTATTTTATCCAAACGACTATATTTTAAACGACTATATTTCAAACGGTAATATTTTAATGGTAATAACTAATCATCATATGTCTTACATATATGAACCGCCGAAGTCCCACATATTCTCACTCTTCTAATATTTTTACCAAAGTTTAATACTATTAATCTTTCAATTTTTATCCAACCTCACATACTCTCTTTCTTTCAATATTCACTATAGCAACTCTTATCAGTTAGAAGAAAATCTGAGGCGACAATTTTTTTGAATCTCGAAGTTTTTACCCATGGATCAAACCCTAACAGTGATTTGCTATCAAGGAGGTACACTAAATAGATTATCTTATGAGGGAGGTACAACTGTAAATACCCTAATTTTTAGAATTAAATTTTAGAATTTTAATTATTGGTATTGAGAATTACTGAGTTTAAGGGAGAATTTTCTGTAATTTTTAGCCATTTATAATATATAATATTCATAAATTTATAATTATGTATATTTAATTAATTATTAATATAGCGTAAAAATATATTTTTGGGTGTAAAATTATTAATAGAGTATTATAGATTTTTTTGGAATTTATTGAAGTCCAAAACTATTTTTAGATGGCCATATATATATATATATATATATATATATATATATATATATATATATATATATATATTGTTTTAATTAAACCAAAACAAACCAAACCAACCCAACTAAACCTAGACCCGAACCCACTACCCGATAACCCGCCCACCAGTACCCAATAACCCGCTGCTATAGTAACTCTCCCAAACAACAGCCGACAACACCCCTTCCCCTCCCGATAACGGCCCTGACCCCCTCTCTTCCTCTTCCTGTAACTCCCCCTCTTAATCCTATATAAACCCTAGCATAGTCGATCACCACCACCATCATCTCCTCTTCCATTCCCGATGAGCCACCGCAAGCCACCGACGACCGTCGGACCGCCGCCGCAAGCCACCGAAAGAAGGCTGTCCGACTTCACGAGCAGCAGTGAGTAGTGAGGTACTCTTCTTCTCGCTCCTATATCTCCCTGCACAGTAATCCAATTAATGACCTTTCGAATCCTATGCGAAGACCACATGACCCCCTTGACCCTGTGTAATTAGTTTAACCTATCGTGTCTTGTGTCGGTCGCAATTCGTGACGCAAAACAGGAAAAAAATAACCTAGTTTGTAGGTCAGAAACTGTTCCAAGTATGCGTGTTTGACTTCCGTGATCTTCATATCGACATGCGATACTAAAATTCTATTTGAACAGTAATTTAGACAACATGAACAGGTTTTAATCTCTTCAATTAGTTTACTTTAATTCGATGTATGATGTGTTTTATTTGCTATTGAAATTGACCAAAAATTTGGTTTCTTAAACCCAAATTTTCCCGAAATGGGGTGCGTCCCGCAAAAGGAGGCAACTTCATCGTGTACAAATTATACCGAAAGGCGCGTATCGTCAACGCGGATGTGTGAGATTTTGTGAAAGTTGATTTGGATGTGCATGCACACCGAAATTAATGCGTATCCGTCGAAAAGTCTCATATGGACCTGTTCTGACACTCTGCATAATTACGTGTGTGCTAGTCGTTTCGCAACAAAACTTGCACCATCGAATTCGCAGCATTATGCTAGTCTTGTGACCCAAGTTTGGTTCGATTATGAGAATGTTGACGAAACACCGTTTTGCGGGCCCCACGGTTTTACTTAACGGATGATTTCGTGATCGGCTCATCGAAATCCAGTTCTGGACATTCCATTGGGTTCGTATCATCGTTCTAGACTCATAGACACCAAGTTTGACGAATTTGGAGAACTTTATCTCTGGTACAACGACTCTCGTGTTTGCATATGCTATGCCTCCTGAATGTTTATACATGCCCGTGCTCAAATTAACAATGTTTGTCTTGGACAGGGAAGATAAAATGGTAAGTTGGTAAGTCTCGCCGTCTTTTCTCTCATGTCGCATGGCGCACTGCCACACGAGTTAGGCTATTCAAATCTTGCACGAAACTGATCCTAAGGCAACTAGAAAGACAACTTAATAGTTGGTGCACGGAACTTATATTACGTGTTTGGATTTGTCGAGCGGGCGAGTAGCCTCCCCACCAGTGCATTCAATGTACTAATAATCCACCAGATCGTTTGCAGGGTGCGGAAGAACCTCGTTCGGTACGGATGCCTCCTTCGTGCGTGCTAAGGCAAGGAGTTCCCTCTGAAGCCTTAGAGCACTGCGTCCGGAACTGAAGCACATATACAAGACATAATGTTGGAATGTCGCCTAAATATTTCCTGTACAATCATTCCACAATTATAGCCACTTGGCACACTTTTACTGTTTCAGAGAGAGAGGCTTGAGCGAATTGTAATCTCGGCCAAGCGCCGCCTGTAACACTTGTTTATATCAATAAAAAGTTGCTTTACTTCAACTTGTGTTATTCAATGCTTCCGCTATATTGTCGACTCAGTGAACTTGTTACCGATCGCCTATGCGTTCATGACTCCGCTGCACTCGGACAATCTGTGCGACTCTGTGGCTTAGAACTCTTACCGCCAGCCAATGAACCATGGCCTTGCACGGGCATGGCTCACGCTCGTGCGGCATCACGCCCGGATGGATCAAAGCGATCGTTCTGCGGGAGTGCTGGCGCGATGATTCTCGCCTAGAGGAAATGGCCGATTTAGCCTGCTGGAGATCGGGACATGACACATGGTCTTTGGAGGGCGATAGCGCAAAGCCATCGGACAAAGCAGCTGAAGTCTAGAAACGACTGGATCGGAAGACCGTTGGATTTATCCGCCAATGGCTGGACGATCCCGGTGGCACAATATCTGAACGAGGTTTAAGGTATCATCAATCAGCTGTCTGCGATGAAGATGGTGATTGACGATGAGCTTCAGGCCCTTCTGCTTTTGAGTTCTCTACCAAAAAATTGGGAGACGTTGGTGGTGTCGGTGAGCAACTCTGTGCCTGACGGAGTTGTTCCGATGGAAGCGATCAAAAGAAGCTTGTTTAATGAGGAGGTCCGACATAAGCAAGTTGAATCATCGCAGGAGTTCGCTCGGGTTTCTTCCTATGGGAAGGGAAGATCCAAGTCACAGGCGGGGGCAGAAAAAGTTCTCAGGATCTTGCGACTATGGACCGTAAGGAGGGCTGCTATCAATGTGGCAAAATGAGTCATATCAAGAGGAACTGCATGAATCTTAAAGCTGAGAAGGCCAAAGGCAAGGATGATCAGGAGGATCTCATGGTTGTGTGAGATATCATCATCGCAGCAACTGACGCAGAGGAACCTTGTGGCATGTGTTATGATGGATATTGGGTCATGGACACGGGGACGTCGTATCATGCCACTCCACATGGAATGATCTTTATGTCTTACCGCTATAGCAGGTTCGGACGTGTGAATAAGGGCAACAAGAGAACAGTTGTAGTTATAGGTATCAGTGATATGCACTTGACAATGGAGCTTGTGTGAAGCTTATTCTCAAGGATATGCGACATGTACTGAGTTTGCGCTAGAACTTGGTTTCGGTAGGGAGGTTGGCGCATGATTGTTGTTGCAGTTTGTTTGGGGACAAAGAATGGATGCTTATGAAGGGTTCCCAATATCTGGCTCGAGGAGACTTATGTTGTGGCATATAAATGCTCAAGCACCTGATTTGTATAGGCAGGCCACAAACATCGGATGGAGGCTCGAGGGGTGTTCGACAAGAGGTGGATCGTCGAAAACTTGTTGAGGAAGGTCTTTGATATACTTTAAGGATTACGGAGGATTATGTTTGTCGAGAAAAAGCACGAATGGTGATAAGTCAAAGATTGAGGGTCAGTTTGTCGGTCCCATGACAGCTGGTCGGTCTCCAGGTGGGGTTATTCTACGGCTCCGATTTTGGCGACGAGTAGTTTGCAAAAACTTGGCGGAGCAACATCAATTTCAGCAATTCGAAACTAAGGAGGAGATCAAGGTTTGCAGCAAACTTAATTTGAGGCATGTGCATCTCCATTCACACAGTTTCGGAGAAGTTGTGGGTCATCGACGACGTGCACAGTGCATGATGTTCTGTTTAAGAATTCATGTGTATGAGAAGTCTTTAGTGTCGGACACGAAGGTGGACAGGTTCAGTAGTTTGAATCCTAGGAGAATCATATTGTCCGCTTGGTTGAGCCAACTAAGGTTGAAGAAGCTCGTCGGAAGGGTAGTACGTTCCGGTGGAAGACAGAACTTGGGGACAGGTAGCCAAGACTTACGGTAAAACTGATCATCAGAGACATCGATTTTGGCCGTGTCATTGATGTTGGCAAGATTCTATTGGTGCAGGAGGTGCTATGCATGACAACTAGTATCGGCATGACGGTCGAGGAGCTGGAGATGAAGGAAGATGCAAAGCAGCTCGGAGGATCGGAGATCGGTGTCATGGGAGAGCAGGAACTCTGTCGCGGGATGACAGGCATGGAGTCCAGTTGAGGAGTCATGGGGTCAATACCTCCTCATCTGACTGGATGAGGAGTATGTTGGGTCCAGTCTGAATTTGTAAGAGAAATTTTGGAGCTCAAATATGATAAAAGATTTAATTTGATATTATTTAAAAATCTACATTAATTTGATTATATTTTAAATTTATATAAAATATTTAATTTGACCATATTTGGACGTCCATAATTGGTGTTTCCTATTTTAGATAATAAATTTCCTATTTATTAATTTCTATGACCTAAACTATGATTTCTTATCCTATTTATATGGATGAGGGTGGAGACACAAAGAATATAGCATAAATGGTGGAGATTCGGGGTGGTCATCTATAAAAAATCTAAGAAAAAGTCCTTGTGTTGCTATTAGACCTCGCCATCCAAGATAGAAGGAAGAGAAGATCTGATCGAGGAGTCGTCACCTTCGTTCAGGAAAATTGTTATAGAATTTGGTGAGTGATTTCAATTGTAATCTCTTTCTTTTCTTCGTGAGTGTGGTGAGAGGATTCAACCTATTAGGACAAAGGATTCAACATTGGTTTCATCAATCTTATAATTTCACCTGAGTTATATAGATTAAAATTTATCCAGGTGACATAGTCACTGCCATATATGTTGTCTTTATCTGTGCTTGGTGTTAGTTTGATATGGGTTGGTTATCTTATGTGGGTGCTTGTTTGATCCCAACATCTGGTTTCAGAGCTAGGTTAAAGGGCTGGTTTAGACGGCTCTAATTGGTTCGAGACAGATGACGCTGAACGTTTATGCATATAATCAGATTATACAGGCTCTTCTCAAGGTGGAGTAGGAGTAATACTGTACAAGATGATCTGAAGGCGGATCAGGCCCAAGATTAAAGATAACTACACAAATGGGTTTCAAAGGTGAATTTGGCGGACTCAAGGTGGAGCAAGACGTTGTGGTTAACACACAATGGTGGTATGGATGAACGTGTTAGGTTTGATTCTATGGTCGAACAAATCAAGATGACAATATGTTGGATCTCATGGGTGCTCGGCTAGCAGGAATGAATAAAGGTAGCAGGGTGTGCTAAAGTTGTTTAGCTAGCAAAAATGAGCTAAGGTGGAGATTGTTTGGATTATATCTCGTTTTCGAATGAGCTATCAAATGGGGGTGACAATGGAGTTGTAATTTAGTCCCACATTGGCATAATTGGAATTGGTTCGTACCTTATATGGAAATTTTTTTAGACATATGGGTCCAGTACAAAATTGTACCTCATGGGCCAACTCCGATTCAGATCATACTGTGTTCCCAACAACATACACCCTTCCTTATCTCTGTTTTCTCTTCTTATTCTTCTCCACAGCATTAACCTTTCTCAACATATCCCACATGATCCTCAGCTCCTCGTACCAATAACTACTCTTATCTTCAATCAAACTCTCCAATACTTTGCAATTTTTTTAAATTCTTTAAAAATTAATATAAAATATTATCGTACATATATATCATGTATTGAATATGACAAAACAAATGTATATTATAAAATACATACCGGCTTTTTTTAGACCGAGCATAGTGGCGACGCCAGTCAAGACTCTTCACATTTTCTTTTCTTAGACCGAGCCTAGTGGCGACGCCAGTCAAGACTCTCTTCACGTTTTCTTTTCTTTTAGCCTCCTTCGTTTTTCACTCTCACATTTGCTCTTCTCGTTCATCTCTACTTCATTATAAGTAGGCTTGAAAAAGATTAACCGTCTCAGTCGTATGTGTATACTTACATAATTAAAAATTAAAAATAACATACTTCTTTATAAAGAGGCTTGAAAATGACTAGCCGGCTAAGTCGTAAGTATATACTTACATAATTAAAAAAAAAACGGATGCTTGGAAATAGCTAGCCATTTAAGTCATATGTATATAATTATGTAATTAAAAATAAATAAATAAATAAATTTTAACTAATTATTTGACTACCTAATATTGTTTAATTATACACCTCTAACTCATGTGGGATAATGGGACAAGTTATAATTTAAGTTTTAATTATACTAAGCTGGAAGGTATTTTGTTTGACTGGATAAGTTCGATACAATGGGACAGTGCTATTTATAACAAATTCTAATTAAAAAATATCAATAATTTTTTTTATGTGAGTGCACGTGCACATTACTAGTATATATATAAATATAGAGAGTGACATGTCAAGTCTACGTGATGATCAGTGGAAGCCACGACATGCAGAAAAGACCCATACGAAATATATATATATATATATATATATATATATATATATATATATATATATATATATATATATATATATATATATATCGTGGCTCAAACCAGTGATCGTCTACCACCCAGCCAGGGAGCTTATCTCGCTCATCACCGAACACTAGGGACATGTGGGTTATATATATTTGGTAACAAAAATTATATTATATTATCTATTTCATTATCATCCACAAATATATAGCTAACAAATAGATAATTTTGCTATTATATAGATATCAAATAGATTTAAAAAATAAATAATACCCCAAAATTATTATTATCATCCATACACAAAATTATATATTTGTCAACTTTAAATTAAACAAAATGGTAAAAAATTTTGGATTATAACCAAATAGATTATGTAAAATTATCTATTTTCCAAATTTAAATTAAGCAACTATATAAAATTTTTATATATAATATAATTTTTTATTTCTTTTTTGTAATAATATCTAAATTATCTATTTGTTATATATATATATATATATATATATATATATATATATATATATATATATATATATATATATATATATATATATATATATATAACAAAATATCTTTGGATGGTAACAAAATGGATGATTGCAAAATATGTAATATCATATAAAATTTGTTATTATATTTTGGATAAATTGTATGATATTTTTTGGGTATCATATTTTCGATGCTAACAAATATGATATTATACATTAGAATAATATTCATCACTTCAAAGTGTCCCTCCAAACCATCTCTCCTTATGTGACAGCTGACTTAACGGTTAGTGTGGCAACTGACGTGACAAATTTTAAAATTAAAATTAATATTAATATTACCATTATCATTAATAATAATATTAATATTAAAATTAATATTAATATTTAAAAATTGGGTATTAATTTTTTAGGTTAAAATTTGTCATGTCAGCTGTCACATAATGCTATTTAACATACGAAGACAGCTGACACATAAGAGCATCCATAGTGAGAGAGGTTTCAAGTGCCACATTTTGACTTTAGTCAAATTTTGTAGCATTTGAAAGCTATAGTGAGCACTTGTCCATACTTGAAAATGCTAGAAAGCCAAGATATACTCCAGATTTGGAGTGTGCCCTAGCTCTTCTCTACATTAATTCCTAGTCCCACCAAAATTAACCTTTCTTATCAAACAAGGAAGGAAAATAAAGAGAAAAAAGTGGAGGAAAAATCTTACCAAACAAGGAAAAAATAGGAGGTTAATTTGGAGTATATCATTGTGTGCCAATATCAAGGAGACACTCAAAGTAGTAATTTACATAATTTTCAATAATTTGGAGGATGTATTTGGAGTGTCTCCACTGTGGATGCTGAAAGACTGGTTTGGAGGGACAATTTAGAGCGATAAATAGTATTAATCTATCGATTATATCGACTCTTTCAAAATAATTTTTCACGAAATAAGGGCACGAGTGGTGAACTACGTCCAGCCTACGTCGTAGGAACGACATAGAGCGTTATTCTAAGTCATAGTACTATCTAACATAACACAACAATATAATGGTACCTGTCAATGTTATCTCATCTCCGAACGGAGGAATAATATAATGACATCACAATATATGTATCGATACTCAATCAACAACAAACTAGAGAAGGAAATAGCACGATATGAAATAGAACTAAAAAGATACAACTGTCACACTACAGTCACAATGCCAAGTCTAAACTCCATAATCTCACAATAGGATAATACATGCCAAAAGTATAAGTAGTAAAATACATCTCAATATAATATCTAAGTATCTACAACAGGAGAATCTATAACAGGTAGCTCTACGGTCATAGGCTCAACTGGCTCCACTAGCTCATCCCATCGAGGTCCATAGTGCGTAGGACACCAGTCCTCTAATGAATTATCTAAAAAATATATCCAATCAGGATGGAGCGAATACAACCCAATAGTAATTTCATTAATTGACAGAAACTATGAAACAATAATAGTAAGGATAATAAATGATAGAAAATATCTAGAATATAACTAAGCACGGTAAAGAGATATCATGGGAATGATGGAAATATACTAAGAGAAACTGAGCAAGAAATCATCAAGTAATTAACTAAAATAAGAAAATATAACACTAAACTTGTGCCTTAAAATATTAGCAAGATATGTTATCGGCTTGGGCCTAGCACAAACTATAATCATAAAAGAAAACTACGGTGGCCACACGTGAGTTGCATGGTCTGCTAGCTATCATGGGCTACAACATACATATATCACGGGCTATAAGGTATAATCACATATCTACTAACACTTTCCCCAACCTCGACTAGTACACGAATCCTAATCATGACACGTTCTGGCACGGTAATCACTATACACATTCTGTAATATCATGCATACTGGTCACGGTCTAATCACATAACCACGGAGTAATAATAAAGTGATCACGGAGAAGAACATCTTATGATGGGGATCCACGTATACCAATCCGTGTAACCATAGTGTCAGAAATCAAATATCTCAATACTAAATACATGAAACATAAAGACTATAAAATAAGGAAACTATCAGAGAATGTACTCGCCTCTGTCCGAAATAAATGATGTCACTCGGTGCCCGAGCTAGTGTCACACGCACCTAGATATGAATGGCATGTCAATATGGGTGACACAAGTGATAATAAACTAAGATGCATTAAGGGTGCTCTTTTAGGTCATTTATAAGATTATAAGTCTATATTGGTCACTAATTAGTCAATACTAGCTTATACTAGATCAGTAACTAAGTTCTAAATTCAACCTTAACTAATTATCACTAACCCTTAGTATCTAGACTTCATACTTAACTAACACTAATATACTATATAATAATAACTAACAGTATTACAAACTGCTCTTAGAACATGCTAACTAACTAACTACACTAATACTGACTAATACAATACCTGATCTACTAACTATGATACTCGCTAACATACAAGATCTAATTTATCACTAATGGCCCAGATTTCTTTCCCAATACTTACACTTCACCCTAACACCCTACCCAAAGTCTGCATACCTGCAACTAAAACACATACTGCATCTGCTACCTCCTACTCGAGCTATTGCTACTTCATATTCTTCATTTTCAGATTTTTTGAGCCTAGTTGATATGGAGTATCAGTAATTAGGTCCTTCCCCAATTCTTGCCTTGTGTCAGTATCAACTGACACTATCCCCTCTTTTCACTGTAACTCATGTATCAGTGAACTGATACATACTTGAATCCAATATTGGTGTACTTGCACCCGAGTTAATCCCATATCAATTAACTCATACCAGTTATTTCCCCAGCTATAACCCAATTATACTACTATTTTTGAGCTAAAGCTCAAATAACACAAACACATGTCACTGTATGATCCATATACTCACACTCATAGATGCAAAATAGATGCACCCTACTTTAATACATTACACAGCAACTTACACACATAAATGAACTGAAATAGGACTGATATACTAAAGTATCAGGGTACTCTAGTTGCTCCCTCATCTTTGCACCCACATAGGGACATGCCCTTCATTTTGAGCAACACACAAGTAACCAGGTAATCACTAGTACACCATATATAACAACACACCCACTGTGTTCAGTCCAACTGAGCTATGCTACCTGCTCTGATGCTCTCAAGTATCAGAGGTCTATAAACACCACTCACACAAAAATATGTATACACCTATCACTAACAACATAAACATACCACACAGTCACACACCCATAGTTACCTATCAGGTATCAGACCTGGTATTGATACACTTCGTATTTCTAGGAATACCCAACTGTGTATCAGATACTCGCATACACCTAATGACTGCACATCGACCTATAATGCATTCCCTATACTAACTGAACACCCCCACACTGGCCTATGCCTGACCCATGTATTGCTAATCTCCTCATATCACAGACAGTGCACTACACTGTGCGCACTGGACAGTGCACTCTTACTGTTCTACTGAACTGAAACCTGACTCCTCACTCAAGCCATCACAGTCCCTATTAGATCTAACAAATACATCCAACATATAATTAGTAGTGTAAATATATACATATGCATATATTTCTATATCATTTACATATATATATATCTATAACACACATAATAGAGGCATAAAACCAAATACCTATAGTGCATTAGCAAGATACTCTATGATACGTACCAAATTGGTTGTCAAAATTCATAATACACCACAATAAATATAGCTACACATCAAATACACTAATTCCTAACTAATGAAACTGGTCAAAATAGAATTGAAGAGCATTTACCCAAATTTCTCAAAAATGAGCCCCTTATCACACTGTATCACAAAATACTATGTTACGCACTACTTGTGTCCAATTATAGACACGCACCTAGTCCTACAACCCCGATCTTAGTCTAATTAGACTAAATTAGTGTCATGACACACACTTAATGTGTCAATCCCGAAATTTCTTCAAAATTAATACAAAAATCTATGTAGAGACCACAATACTCAACCAAATCAACTAGAATTTGTTCATATTGGTAGCCCTATGCCATGGGGTGGTTTTTAGAGGTCTTATGCATGATTTAAAAGCTACAATAAAGATAAATTCAGAAATTACCAAATGGGAGATAGATTTCCAATAAAATTCAAGTGGACACGATCCAGACACGATCTCTTCACCAATGCTCCTCCTCCTTGTGCTCCTTACTTCTCCAAGCTCTAAAACTCCTTGAGAGATAAAAATGAGAGAAAATAGAAATAAAATGAGAGAGAAATTGATGGAGGGAAAGTGGAAAAGTGGGGATCTAGAATTTGGATCAAAAATGAATGCAAATGAGAGCAGAGAGAGAGAGAGAGAGAGAGAGAGAGAGAGAGAGAGGAACCCCCCTTTTATTTGGCTGCCCCCCTTCTCCCTTTCTCCAAGTAATGTCTAATGTCTAGGATGCCCCTACCCATCTAATTATGAAGAGTATTAAGGATGTACAATTTTGGAAAGTCTTTAATTAAGTTAAATTAAGTCTAACCCTCCTAATTAATTAGTGGAATGGACTATTAGGCTTGGGTCCATGTTGGGCTCACTAATTGTCATGACAATTCTAGTTGGGCCTACAAGTGTCAAGTCTATTTAATAGACTAGACATCTAACTAAAAATAAATGGTACAAGACTCTAAATAATATATGTCACTCTAATAAATAATAACTAACACAACTATTAAATAATATCTTAGCACTCTAATATTAATATAATATTTCCAAAATTAAAATTACTAGGCCAAATTATCAAACTACCCATAGTTGAAAAAGTGAGGGTGACAATCCTACCCACCTTAGAAAAATTTTATCCTCGAAATTTAAGGAAGAAACTAACTACCACAAACAATCAATACAAGCAAGAATGAATTATACCTCACGGCTTAGACAAATAAGGGTATCGCTCGTGCATCTCGGCATCTCGCTCCCAGGTACTCTTTCCTGGAGAGTGATGCCTCCATGTGACGCGTACCAAAGGAATCATCTGGTTCCGTAGCACATCCTCCCTGTGATCCAGAATCTCCATGGGCTACTCAGGGTAGCTGACAGTCGGACCAACCTTGATCTTCGAGTGATCCAATATATGGCTAGGATATGCCATGTACCGTCTCAGCTGCGACACGTGGAACACGTTGTGCACTCCCTCTAGTACAGGCGGCAAGTCTAGCCTGTAGGCCACTGCACCGACCCTCTTAAAAATACTGAAGGATCCGATATACCGTGGACTAAGCTTCCCGTCTCCACCAAAGCGAATCGTGCCCCGTGTCAGAGAAATCCGCAAGAACACCAGATCGCCAACCTAGCACAAAATACCACCTTAGCAATCTATCTAAAATAATCAATCATAATCAATACAAACAAATCATATACCTGAAACTCCAAAGGTCTCCGGTGGCTATCGGTCCAATGCCGCTGTCTGTTCTGCGCCACCCAAAGTCTATCCCTGATGAGCTTCACCTTCTCAGTCGCATCAACTACCATCTCTGGTCCCAATAAGGCTCTATCACCAACATTATCCCATGATAATAGAGTACGACATCTCCATCCATACAATGCCTCAAATGGTGATATCTCGATACTGGCCTAGTAGCTGTTGTTATAAGCAAACTCTACCAGGTGAAGGTGATCCTCCCAAGAGCCTCCAAAATCTAATACACAAGTCCGTAGCATATCCTCAAGTGTCTAAATAGTCTTCTCCGACTGTCCGTCCGTCTGAGGGTGATATGCGGTACTAAAGTTGAGCTGAGTGCCCAAGCAAGCCTGCAAACTCCTCCAGAAATGGGAAATAAAAAGACTATCCCGATCCGAGACTATGCTTATGAGAACCCCATACAATCTGACTATCTGTCGCACATATATCTCCGCGAGCTTCTCCGTAGACGTGCCAACTTTAAATGGCAGGAAGTGGAATAATTTGGTCAACCTGTCAACGATGACCCAAATCGCGTCATTGCCTCCTAGAGAACGCGAAAGTCCTGATACAAAGCATATCGTCACATACTCCCACTTCCACTCTGGAATAGGTAAAGGATGAAACAATCCACCTGGCCTCTGTCTCTCCGCCTTTACTAGTTGGCATACCAAGCATCTGGATACGAAGCTAGCTACCTCCCGCTTTATACCATACCACCAAACATGTTATCTCATGTCTCTCTACATCTTGTTGGCACCTGGATGCATAGAGTACTGAGATTGATGTGCCTCTTGAAGAACCTCCTCGCACAATGCTCCACTCGCTACACACAACATGGTACAATGCCTCAATGATCCATCTTCTGCGATACTGAAGTTCTTTGCCAACCCCATCCAGACCTGCGCTCTGATGCTCCTCAGAGAGTCATCCTCGAATTGTGCCGCTCTAATCCGGTCCATCAACTCGGACTGTACCTGAAGTCCCCACATCTGTGCCACAACTCCAGGAACTAACACCTTGATACCCAAGCTATCAAGATCCGCCAATAAGTGCATGTCCCTCGTCAAGTACATAGCCACGAGATACCTACTCAAGGCATCCGCGACTACATTGGCCTTCCCTAGATGATACTGCAAAGAAATATCGAAGTCCTTCATCAACTCCAACCATCACCGCTGCCTCATGTTGAGCTCCTTCTTTATGAACACATACTTTAAGCTCTTATGGTTTATGAAGATCTCTACTCGCTCCTCATACAAGTAATGCTTCCACAGGTTGAGAGCAAAAATGACCGCTGCCAACTCCAAGTTATTGGTTGGGTAATTCTTCTCATGCGGGCGTAATTGCCTGGAGGCATAGGCAATCACCTTCCTGTGCTGCTGCAACACACATCCCAAACCCTTACCTGATGCATTACTGTAGATGGTAAAACCTTGTATCCCTGATCGTAACGTCAATACTGGAGCTGTAGTCAACCTCTTCTTCAGCTCCTTGAATGTGTCCTGATACTCCTCTGTCCAGATGAACTCCACGTCCTTCCGAGTCAACCTAGTCATCGTCTCCATAATCCTGGAGAAGTCTTGAATAAATCTCCGATAATAGCCTGTCAAGCCAAGAAAACTCCTGATCTCTGCTACTGAACTCGGGGTAGACCACGACTCCACTGTTGAGATCTTCTTTGGATCCATTGATATCCCATCTCCTATAATCACATACCCGAGGAATTCAACCTTATCAAATAATAACTCACACTTCAAAATCTTGTCATACAGCTTCTCCTTTCTGAGGGTCTTCAAAACTATCCTCAGGTGCTTCTCATGCTCCTCCGGAGTCTTCGAATATATCAGTATGTTATCAATGAGTACCATCACAAACTTATCAAGGTACTGATGAAATATCGTATTCATCAGGTTCATGAATACCGCCAGGGCATTAGTCAACCCAAAGGGCATTACCAAAAACTCGAACTACCCATACCGAGTCCTGAAAGTTGTCTTCGGAATGTATTCCTTCTTCACTTTCACCTGGTGGTACCCTGATCTCAAGTCTATCTTTGAGAATACCTTCTCTCCACTCAACTGATCAAACATATCAACAATCTGCAATAATAGATATTTGTTCTTAATAGTAAGGTTATTGAGTATCCTGTAGTCGATACACATGCGTACCGACCTATCCTTCTTCGGTACAAATAATACCGGAGCATCCCATGGTGATAAACTGGACCAGATAAAGCCTTTGTCCTGCAACTCATCCACTTGCTTCTTCAACTCTACCAGTTCGCTATTATTTACCCTAAAAATATGCTATGATATCGGCTCTATGCTTGGCACCAAATCTATAGAGAACTCCACATCTCTATCTGGTGGCAACCCCGACAACTCCTCTGGAAATACGTCCATAAAATCTGCAATCAATGTATGTGGCGGCTCCTGCTCTTTCACCATAGCTCCACAGTAGACTCCCTTGTCATGCTCCACTGCTCCTTTGACGAACTGAAACTTTGGCTCTCCTAGCAGTTGAAATACTACTCTACCTCCACGATAATCGATACTAGCATGGTGCCTACTTAACTAGTCCACCCCGAGCACTATATCGTAACTTGGAAGTGGCATTACGAGTAGACACACGCTTAACTCTCGGCCTCCCAAAGAAACTCTCTGATCTTTGCAAACATCACTAACCAGGATTATGCCACCCCCGGTCAGGATCGTGCAAGTCCTCGCCAACGGTTCAGACTCCAAATAATGTTTTAAATCAAAATATACAAAAATAAAACTTGTAAACCCCCTCGACCAAATTTAGCCTACTTAGCTTAGATGGAAATATTAGGGTTAATTTGGAGCCAATTAGAATTAATACACAGTGTTTTATATTTGTTGTGCAATATTTATATCACCTTGTGCACCTTACAGTTGCTTCGATATTTAGAGCACTACACTAGTTATTACCTGCAAACAATTTTTATACACTTTTCCTAGACATGCCTGCCTTCCTTTCTGACCTTTGTGTAACTTATAATTATGTTCTCTTGTACTTCATTTTAGTCGCACAATATTCGTCGTAGACGTTATTATTTTAATTCTAAATAAATCTAATTTTGTATCCTTGTGCGTTCCAATCGAAATTGGAGACACAATCTCGATCCATTTTGAGCAACCCAAATTAGGGTAATATCCTATTTTGAGTCTTCTTCATTCATGACACTTGTGCCCTACTTAATTTTAGTCCCTTGTACTTCTAATTAATTTTATAACACCAATGACATTATACCTATATATAAATAGTATCCTTTCCTTTACTTTTCTTTTCTTTTTTAACCTAAAAACCAAACCATCAGCCGACATCAATCCCCTTCCTGTTCATTTTCTTCTTCCCATCTCCTGTTCACATCTTCCCCTCCCGCCGACCGGAGTAGAGCCACGCCGGAGCAGCCGCTGACGCCGGAGCCCGCTGCGACTCGACAGCTCTCCTGAAGCCGGAGACCCGCCAGAGACCCGCTACTAGAGCCGACTGCCCGTCGACCAGAACCACTTAGCAACCGCCCCTTCCATCCTCGACCCCGCCGACTAGAGTAGACACGCCGGAGCACAACTAGTGCACACCGCTCGACGACCCGTTGCCACCCCTCTCTCACTGCACTCGCCGGAGCCACTGACCGCAGGAGCAGACCGGAGTCACCGCCTTGCCATCTCCTCGACCTCTCCCGCCATCATCCTCACCACCCTCGGCAGCTCTACGCAACCACCACCCATCTTCCTCCTCCCCGACTTTCTTCCCTGACCATCCTGCCGCCATCTATACTGCAACCACCGCCAACCACCGTCACCACCGTTGCTCTTCCCTCTGACCACCAACCTCGCTATCTCCACCGCCAACCACCATCACCGACTCTTCTCCCCTCGACCCGACTCCCCTCCGCTCGTCTCCACCACCACCAACAACCACCACCTCCACCACTGCCTTAGCCACCGTCCCGTCGCTGCCAGTAACTCGCCACCACACCACGACCACCATGCCACCGTCGTGAGCCACTGCGAACCACTGCAGTCCTGCCCCCCCCCCACGATAGAACCACCGCCACCACTGCTTCAAGGCGCTGCTGCTATTGCAGGTTATTGCTGCTGCTGCCGTGTTGGTCGAAGCGGACAGCCGAGCACCGCCCCGATGACCACCGAGCACCCCGACGACCGACGACTCTCCCCAGGGTTTCCCCTCCCCTTCTCCTCCTCCAGAATGCCGTTGCGACTACGAACGCTGCTGCCGCTACTGTTCTTCCTCTTCTTCAATCGGCAGATCCGAGCCTTACCCAATCCCCTTCACGGCACGATTACACCTCCGTCCCTCGAACATTCTACGAGCTATCTTCGCAGGTGTGTTCACTATATGACCCTCATGCTACGTATTTAATTAGAATAATTTGTTTGATTTCTATTGATAGTTAATTAAGATCCAAAATCGAAGAAAAATAGTTTTTAAAATATTAAAATTCTCCGGTACGGAGTTGGTCCCGTCAATCTGGACATCCTCATTACGTACCGATTTTATCGAAAAGTGTGCACTGTCAATACGGACGTGTAGGATTTTGCGAAAGTTGATTTGGATGTGCGTGCACACCGGAATCAACGCATATCCGTCGACAACACCCCGTATCGGCCATGTTCTAGAACTCGTTGTAACTTCGTGTGTGCTTGTCGTTTTGAAACAAAACTTGCGCTATCGGACTCGTAGCGATACGCTGGTCCTGTGAACCAAGTTTGGTTCGATTCTGAGAACGTTGACAAAATTCCGTATCGTGGGCCCCGTGGCTCCACTTGACGGGTGATTTTGTGATCGGCTCATCGGAATCTGGTTCTGGATATTTCGTTGGATTCACATCGATATTCTGGACTAGTTGACACTAAGTTTGATGAATTTGGGGAACCTTGTCTCTGGCACATTTTTCGGTACAAGACGGACCCACTTGTGGACCCCGTGTTGACCAAAAATTGCATTTTTGCCCCTGTGTCCAAATTGGACGTATGTATATGTTTTCTGAGTATCTCACTCATTCTTGGACTGTTGGTGATATTTGTGACAACATCCGGGGATATCAGCTCCAGTTTTCATTATTGTACCGCTACTTCCATGGCTACTTCGTGTTCGCATCTTCGCTTGGCTTCCAAGCAAGTATACCTTGTCTTGTTGTACTGTTTAAATTCAGTTATTATATTAGTTGCATGTTTATTATTTTAGATTATATAATTGTGCGCGTCCGAGAAAGACTCGGGTGTAATTAACGAAGGCGTTGACATTAGGACTTGTGTCTGACCTAGTGTCTAGTAGACCCACCTAAGTTGTGGAGTTATCGGTATGACTCCCCAGGCCTTGACACGTATCATTTCATATCACAGAGTGAGTTCATGTAGGGACGCGTGCCTTATACTCGACTGGCCATCGGTGTGAGCAACACGGGTGACGGTATTTAGCTTAGTTGTTTATTTCTTTAGAGACTTGCATTATAGTACGAGATGTCCACATCGTGTTCGCGACTTATACATTTGCATTGGGCGGGGAGGACGACTAGTAGGCGTATGGGACACCCACCTCCTTTATATAGATACTGCGCTCGACGGAGTGATACGGACGTATATATTTATGCAGATACCACGTTCTTTAGAGTGTTGGACGTTACTTGGTGATTTTGCAGATACCACTCTCTATAGAACATTGGACGTTATTACTTATACAGATACCATGCTCCTCGGAGCTGGACGTTATTATATTACAGAGTGCCCATGTTCTGGGGGCATATGTGGCATATACTAGCCAGTCACGATGATTGGTGAATTACGTCAGCATATATCTAGCCTACACTTTCTCTACACACTAAGTTATCCTCAAATTGCATTTCACTTAGCTGGTTAGTTCACCCTTGAGTTTTCACAGTATTTACTTTATGGCATGTTGTAAACTCCCTCACCCAAAATAGATATTTTGTGTATATTTTATATTATTATAGATATTTAATTTCTTTAAAGTATTCTGTTATTTAATTAGCAAATAAAATTCTTGATATATTTACTTATATAAATATTTATTTAGAATCATTTTTAGGTTATTTTAGATTTTTGAAATTATTTAGGATTTATTTGGATATATATAGTCTTAATATTAGATAGATGCTAATTTAGTGTTAATAGATATTAATAAGATTTTATAAATTTTTTTGTATTATCTTTAATTATATTTAAGATTATAAATTATTGAGATAAATTCAAACTCTATTTTAAATTAATTCAAATCCTGAACCTACTAGGAAATCAACTACATGCATATCATATCCTTATTTAAATTCATCATAATCCTATCCAAATTAACCAATCCTAGTTGTATTTAATTAAATAGTCTCCACCATTATAAATACCCCATCCTTCATATTTTTCTTCCCCAAAATTCCTCTCTTTTTCGTCCAAAAATAGCCAAAATTCGTCATAAATTCAGCCTCATTTTCTACTAGTTATGACGAATTAAAAAGACGATATCTCCTAGCTCCAGACTCCAAACGAGGCCTAGTTTTTTTTGTTAGAACGAAAATGAGGTTAGATTTCTGATTATATAAATTGTTTTTCTAAATTATGAGTATTAAATTCTGTAAAATTCGTAGAGCACAGCATGTCCGAAAATAGATGTATTTTGATGTTTTCGCGATTCCGGGAGAACCAGGAATCAGAATCACGAACCGTTTAAAGTTTCGGAAAGCTAATATCGAGATCATCGACATATATTTTTCCCAGAATTTATTTCGAAGTATTTACATACTGTTAATTCTGTAGAACTTCTAGGTTAGAATTTAACCATCGGTGCACAATACAAAATTTGTATGTGCCATAATTTCCAAACGAATTTGAATTCGGATGAGCTGTAAATTCCAGCATGTTTTTGACGCTGAAATCTACAGGAAATCATGCATAAAAGTTGAGTTTGTGTCGGTTAACTTTTTGGTCAACAGATCGTCTCGATTTGCGTGCCATGAGTCTCGAGTTGATAAAATTCAGTTTCTTTGGACAAAATTTAGGAATTAACATAAAAATCATAATAATAAGATTAAAATAGGATTTTAGAGTAATTATTCCAGAATTAAATAAATTATTTTTTTGACGTGATAAATTTGTAATACATAGGCTATTTGGACTGTGACTTGGACTCGGATTCATACCAGCAGCAGGACCCCAGGCAAGATACCTTGCCAAATTGTTTACAGTACTTTGCATGCTATTTATATTTCTTTTTATTTATTTCATTTCTGTATAGTTCTTGCATGTGTAGTTTTTCTTCAGTCATTACTATGTATTAGATATGTTGACACACACATGGCACCTAGTATCATGGGAGGACAATCATTAGGCGTATGGGCTTTTAACCACTCTGGTAAACCGTAGTATATAGTTCGCACTACGGGCGTGTGTCGCGCTGGTCGCTACCCCAGAGGTATGTCGATTTCTGTAGAGTCGCGCTGGTCGCTACCCCAGAGGTATGTCGATTTCTGATGTTCTAGACGGGTGTGTGAGTTGTGAGGCTTAGATCGAGTAGACTACCCTTGCCCATACGTCAAAAAGTTGTCCTCATTTGCATTCATATAGATTGTCATGTACAGCGTACTTATCTATTTTCAAACCATATGCATGTTTACTGTATTCAAATTGGCTCGTATTTTCTGTATCTTGTTACGTCCCTCTGAGGACCTGGTCCGCTGCCAGGTGTATCTTTTCTTGAGTATTTGCAGGAGTACAGATTTGGATGGTTACATGTGATCCGAGGATGTCTTCTCTTCGAGCTGTGATGGATAGCTGGTATTCTTATATTGTGTTGTGGTGTTGTACTCATATTGTTTTTGCTCTTATATTCGAGTTGGTAGTGAATTTGTTTCCATCCAACTATCATCCTTAGATACTTCTTATTGAGATCTAGTTTTATAGATACTGGTTATTTATTTCTATATAATTTTGGTGGATGAGATTTAGATTTTACCCTGTGACTTATGATACATTTTATACCACTTGTGGATTTTATATTCATATTACAGCGTACGTATGGATTTGGTATCCATATATTGAAGTTGCCATATCCATGCGGCTGGCATGCTTACGTGTCCTAGTCCTACGTATTTTTGGGACTGGGGCGTGACATGTTTTTGTGGTGGCCCATGCAGGTCGAGAGCATATTGTCTCGGTTACGTTACTGTACCGAACAAGCCTGCCCCTAGGACTAGAGTATAGGATCTCATCCACAATTGACTGTGATTAATCTCCTCCTATCTGTTCTATTTTAAACAATTGTATCCTGCTTGATTCATGTGCTTCCCTAATAGTTCCTTGAGTATAGTCTTCTGCTAGAATATAGGAACCCCTGTTATTAGGATGATAATTAGAGTAGCACACCTATTAAGAATACAACGAGAATATAGACACACCACTAAGTTTAGAATATCTAGTGAACCTAGAATTCCTTATCTTTAGTTTGTTATACCATTACCCCTTGATGTATTAAGAAGACTTGAGAGTAGTATAGACACTACTAGAGTTAGTTAGAAGTTTTACCATAATGTTTGACACCTAGTATCACATAGTCTTTTGACCTATTAATTGAAGTATAACCGAATGATATTTATCGTATGCTAGCAAAAGACGACAGTGTTTATTCAGACCATAGAATTTAGAGGTCCTTGCCCTATTTGGTCGACTAGCGACTTAGATAAGAAGGTTGTATGATAACTGTAGAGATTGTAGAGTCTTTTATTATTATTGCTTATGTTATTTTTGCTTTTGCAAACTTGAATTATTTTGTAACTTCTCACATCATAATCCAGCGTTATATTTTCTGTGCTACCTTGAATTATGCTGCTATTATAGCCTAGTTTTTGCAAACTTAATCTTATATCGAGCTTGTTCATGACATATGTGTTATTGGGGCCTGATCAACCACACTAATACAAATTGTCTAATCAGAATCAGTGTATTATGGTCTAGCTAGTCATAATGCGCTTGATTCGCCCTTCGCAATAGTATTTTACGTGGATTGAGATGTATAGTGGACCAGTAGACAAATATACTTACCCTCTAGATACGACAAAACATATCATATCAAGTACATAACTGCACCGATGTGAGCATGTGAATAGGAAATTACCAAATTAAGATTTCAATCCATAACTGTCTTGACAATTCCCATTTGAATTCTTTAAACGCTTTGATTCCCATGCTTCCATTCTATTACCCCTCCTTGAACTCTTTTCCGTTGCTTTCCGTCTTCCCTTGTTTCGGAAAGACGAAATCTCGTGCTTGGATATAAGTGATAACGGATAGTACAAGATATACCCCATAGGCCAATCACATTATTTGGTGACTATCTTTTATAATTGATTAAGGGCATATCACATATGGTATAGTTGGTATTAAAGTTTTGAGGATTGAATGACATGAGAAAATAAATTGAGGAATATTTTTCTTAAGTGTAAGAGCCTTATGTGATAGATGGGTAAATTCTAAGTTGGGTAAAAATTGCATTATTAAACTTGAGAAGAATTCTTTTAGATTGTGATCAAGTAGGATTAGATTGAGAGATTAAGTCCTTTTAAATATGGAGAATTTTAAAAGAAGGATTAAGATAATGAGGATTTAATAAATTTTAAAAATCTTAATATTGAGGACCCAATATTTATACTTTGAGCACATGATTTAAATTTTGAATATTGAAGGATGAATCATCGATTTAAATTTTTAGGATAAATATAGAATTTTAGACTTGAACAACTGGTGAATTAGATTTAAATTTTATAATTTGATGATTTGAATTAAAAGTTTAATTTTGATTGTTGGGTCACCTATTTGAAATATTGAGGATGTAAATTGAGTTTAAATATTTGAAGAGTACAAAATTCTTAATTTGAGAATAGGAATAAGATTTGATTAGAATTGTTTATTGTTCAAAGTCTAGAGAAGATTATGATAGTTGAAAATTATGATATAAATTTTGATGTGGGATATCATATAGACTTGAGTTAGATTTGGATGTTGATTATTTAAAAATCGAGAAGAGATTACGACAGGTTGAATTTTGATTTAAACAGTGGTTATCTTAATTTTGAAGTGATCGCGATAGATTTGAATAGATTTTGTTATTTAAATTTTGAAAGAGATTGCGATTGACGTACCTTATGTATGAATGTGAAGGATTTAACAAATTATGCCTTATTTTAATTTCGAGGACGAAATTGTTTTAAGTTGGGTAGATTGTAAACTCCCTCACCCAAAATAGATATTTTGTGTATATTTTATATTATTATAGATATTTAATTTCTTTAGAGTATTCTGTTATTTAATTAGCAAATAAAATTCTTGATATATTTACTTATATAAATATTTATTTAGAATCATTTTTAGGTTATTTTAGATTTTTGAAATTATTTAGGATTTATTTGGATATATATAGTCTTAATATTAGATAGATGCTAATTTAGTGTTAATAGATATTAATAAGATTTTATAAATTTTTTTGTATTATCTTTAATTATATTTAAGATTATAAATTATTGAGATAAATTCAAACTCTATTTTAAATTAATTCAAATCCTGAACCTACTAGGAAATCAACTACATGCATATCATATCCTTATTTAAATTCATCATAATCCTATCCAAATTAACCAATCCTAGTTGTATTTAATTAAATAGTCTCCACCATTATAAATACCCCATCCTTCATATTTTTCTTCCCCAAAATTCCTCTCTTTTTCGTCCAAAAATAGCCAAAATTCGTCATAAATTCAGCCTCATTTTGTACTAGTTATGACGAATTAAAAAGACGATATCTCCTAGCTCCAGACTCCAAACGAGGCCTAGTTTTTTTTGTTAGAACGATAATGAGGTTAGATTTCTGATTATATAAATTGTTTTTCTAAATTATGAGTATTAAATTCTGTAAAATTCGTAGAGCACAGCATGTCCGAAAATAGACGTATTTTGATGTTTTCGCGATTCCGGGAGAACCAGGAATCAGAATTACGAACCGTTTAAAGTTTCGGAAAGCTAATGTCGAGATCATCGACATATATTTTTCTCAGAATTTATTTCAAAGTATTTACATACTGTTAATTCTGTAGAACTTCTAGGTTAGAATTTAACCATCGGTGCACAATACAAAATTTGTATGTGCCATAATTTCCAAACGAATTTGAATTCGGATGAGCTGTAAATTCCAGCATGTTTTTGACGCTGAAATCTACAGGAAATCATGCATAAAAGTTGAGTTTGTGTCGGTTGACTTTTTGGTCAACAGATCGTCTCGATTTGCGTGCCATGAGTCTCGAGTTGATAAAATTCAGTTTCTTTGGACAAAATTTAAGAATTAACATAAAAATCAGAATAATAAGATTAAAATAGGATTTTAGAGTAATTATTCCAGAATTAAATAAATTAAAATAAATTATTTTTTTGACGTGATAAATTTGTAATACATAGGCTATTTGGACTGTGACTTGGACTCGGATTCATACCAGCAGCAGGACCCCAGGTAAGATACCTTGCCAAATTGTTTACAGTACTTTGCATGCTATTTATATTTCTTTTTATTTATTTCATTTCTGTATAGTTCTTGCATGTGTAGTTTTTCTTCAGTCATTACTATGTATTAGATATGTTGACACACACATGGCACCTAGTATCATGGAAGAACAATCATTAGGCGTATGGGCTTTTAACCACTCTGGTAAACCGTAGTATATAGTTCGCACTACGGGCGTGTGTCGCGCTGGTCGCTACCCCAGAGGTATGTCGATTTCTGTAGAGTCGTGCTGGTCGCTAACCCAGAGGTATGTCGATTTCTGATGTTCTAGACGGGTGTGTGAGTTGTGAGGCTTAGATCGAGTAGACTACCCTTGCCCATACGTCAAAAAGTTGTCCTCATTTGCATTCATATAGATTGTCATGTACAGCGTACTTATCTATTTTCAAACCATATGCATGTTTACTGTATTTAAATTGGCTCGTATTTTCTGTATCTTGTTACGTCCCTCTGAGGACCTGGTCCGCTGCCAGGTGTATCTTTTCTTGAGTATTTGCAGGAGTACAGATTTGGATGGTTACATATGATCCGAGGATGTCTTCTCTTCGAGCTGTGATGGATAGCTGGTATTCTTATATTGTGTTGTGGTGTTGTACTCATATTATTTTTGCTCTTATATTCGAGTTGGTAGTGGATTTGTTTTCATCCAACTATCATCCTTAGATACTTCTTATTGAGATCTAGTTTCATAGATACTGGTTATTTATTTCTATATGATTTTGGTGGATGAGATTTAGATTTTAACCTGTGACTTATGATACATTTTATACCACTTGTGGATTTTATATTCATATTACAGCGTACGTATGGATTTGGTATCCATATATTGAAGTTGCCATATCCATGCGGCTGGCATGCTTACGTGTCCTAGTCCTACGTATTTTTGGGACTGGGGCGTGACATGTTTTTGTGGTGGCCCATGCAGGTCGAGAGCATATTGTCTCGGTTACGTTACTGTACCGAACAAGCCTGCCCCTAGGACTAGAGTATAGGATCTCATCCACAATTGACTGTGATTAATCTCCTCCTATCTGTTCTATTTTAAACAATTGTATCCTGCTTGATTCATGTGCTTCCCTAATAGTTCATTGAGTATAGTCTTCTGCTAGAATATAGGAACCCCTGTTATTAGGATGATAATTAGAGTAGCACACCTATTAAGAATACAACGAGAATATAGACACACCACTAAGTTTAGAATATATAGTGAACCTAGAATTCCTTATCTTTAGATTGTTATACCATTACCCCTTGATGTATTAAGAAGACTTGAGAGTAGTATAGACACTACTAGAGTTAGTTAGAAGTTTTACCATAATGTTTGACACCTAGTATCACATAGTCTTTTGACCTATTAATTGAAGTATAACCGAATGATATTTATCGCATGCTAGCAAAAGACGACAGTGTTTATTCAGACCATAGAATTTAGAGGTCCTTGCCCTATTTGGTCGACTAGCGACTTAGATAAGAAGGTTGTATGATAACTGTAGAGATTGTAGAGTCTTTTATTATTATTGCTTATGTTATTTTTGCTTTTGCAAACTTGAATTATTTTGTAACTTCTCACATCATAATCCAGCGTTATATTTTCTGTGCTACCTTGAATTATGCTGCTATTATAGCCTAGTTTTTGCAAACTTAATCTTATATCGAGCTTGTTCATGACATATGTGTTATTGGGGCCTGATCAACCACACTAATACAAATTGTCTAATCAGAATCAGTGTATTATGGTCTAGCTAGTCATAATGCGCTTGATTCGTCCTTCGCAATAGTATTTTACGTGGATTGAGATGTATAGTGGACCAGTAGACAAATATACTTACCCTCTAGATACGACAAAACATATCATATCAAGTACATAACTGCACCGATGTGAGCATGTGAATAGGAAATTACCAAATTAAGATTTCAATCCATAACTGTCTTGACAATTTCCATTTGAATTCTTTAAACGCTTTGATTCCCATGCTTCCATTCTATTACCCCTCCTTGAACTCTTTTCCGTTGCTTTCCGTCTTCCCTTGTTTCGGAAAGACGAAATCTCGTGCTTGGATATAAGTGATAACGGATAGTACAAGATATACCCCATAGGCCAATCACATTATTTGGTGACTATCTTTTATAATTGATTAAGGGCATATCACATATGGTATAGTTGGTATTAAAGTTTTGAGGATTGAATGACATGAGAAAATAAATTGAGAAATATTTTTCTTAAGTGTAAGAGCCTTATGTGATAGATGGATAAATTCTAAGTTGGATAAAAATTGTATTATTAAACTTGAGAAGAATTCTTTTAGATTGTGATCAAGTAGGATTAGATTGAGAGATTAAGTCCTTTTAAATATGGAGAATTTTAAAAGAAGGATTAAGATAATGAGGATTTAATAAATTTTAAAAATCTTGATATTGAGGACCCAATATTTATACTTTGAGCACATGATTTAAATTTTGAATATTGAAGGATGAATCATCGATTTAAATTTTTAGGATAAATATAGAATTTTAGACTTGAACAACTGGTGAATTAGATTTAAATTTTACAATTTGATGATTTGAATTAAAAGTTTAATTTTGATTGTTGGGTCACCTATTTGAAATATTGAGGATGTAAATTGAGTTTAAATATTTGAAGAGTACAAAATTCTTAATTTGAGAATAGGAATAAGATTTGATTAGAATTGTTTATTGTTCAAAGTCTAGAGAAGATTATGATAGTTGAAAATTATGATATAAATTTTGATGTGGGATATCATATAGACTTGAGTTAGATTTGGATGTTGATTATTTAAAAATCGAGAAGAGATTACGACAGGTTGAATTTTGATTTAAACAGTGGTTATCTTAATTTTGAAGTGATCGCGATAGATTTGAATAGATTTTGTTATTTAAATTTTGAAAGAGATTGCGAATGACGTACCTTATGTATGAATGTGAAGGATTTAACAAATTATGCCTTATTTTAATTTCGAGGACGAAATTGTTTTAAGTTGGGTAGATTGTAAACTCCCTCACCCAAAATAGATATTTTGTGTATATTTTATATTATTATAGATATTTAATTTCTTTAGAGTATTCTGTTATTTAATTAGCAAATAAAATTCTTGATATATTTACTTATATAAATATTTATTTAGAATCATTTTTAGGTTATTTTAGATTTTTGAAATTATTTAGGATTTATTTGGATATATATAGTCTTAATATTAGATAGATGCTAATTTAGTGTTAATAGATATTAATAAGATTTTATAAATTTTTTTGTATTATCTTTAATTATATTTAAGATTATAAATTATTGAGATAAATTCAAACTCTATTTTAAATTAATTCAAATCCTGAACCTACTAGAAAATCAACTACATGCATATCATATCCTTATTTAAATTCATCATAATCCTATCCAAATTAACCAATCCTAGTTGTATTTAATTAAATAGTCTCCACCATTATAAATACCCCATCCTTCATATTTTTCTTCCCCAAAATTCCTCTCTTTTTCGTCCAAAAATAGCCAAAATTCGTCATAAATTCAGCCTCATTTTCTACTAGTTATGACGAATTAAAAAGACGATATCTCCTAGCTCCAGACTCCAAACGAGGCCTAGTTTTTTTTGTTAGAACGATAATGAGGTTAGATTTCTGATTATATAAATTGTTTTTCTAAATTATGAGTATTAAATTCTGTAAAATTCGTAGAGCACAGCATGTCCGAAAATAGACGTATTTTGATGTTTTCGCGATTCCGGGAGAACCAGGAATCAGAATCATGAACCGTTTAAAGTTTCGGAAAGCTAATATCGAGATCATCGACATATATTTTTCCTAGAATTTATTTCGAAGTATTTACATACTGTTAATTCTGTAGAACTTCTAGGTTAGAATTTAACCATCGGTGCACAATACAAAATTTGTATGTGCCATTTTCCAAACAAATTTGAATTCGGATGAGCTGTAAATTCCAGCATGTTTTTGACGCTGAAATCTATAGGAAATCATGCATAAAAGTTGAGTTTGTGTCGGTTGACTTTTTGGTCAACAGATCGTCTCGATTTGCGTGCCATGAGTCTCGAGTTGATAAAATTCAGTTTCTTTGGACAAAATTTAGGAATTAACATAAAAATCAGAATAATAAGATTAAAATAGGAATTTAGAGTAATTATTCCAGAATTAAATAAATTATTTTTTTGACGTGATAAATTTGTAATACATAGGCTATTTGGACTGTGACTTGGACTCGGATTCATACCAGCAGCAGGACCCCAGGCCAGATACCTTGCCAAATTGTTTACAGTACTTTGCATGCTATTTATATTTCTTTTTATTTATTTCATTTCTGTATAGTTCTTGCATGTGTAGTTTTTCTTCAGTCATTACTATGTATTAGATATGTTGACACACACATGGCACCTAGTATCATGGGAGGACAATCATTAGGCGTATGGGCTTTTAACCACTCTGGTAAACCGTAGTATATAGTTCGCACTACGGGCGTGTGTCGCGCTGGTCGCTACCCCAGAGGTATGTCGATTTCTGTAGAGTCGCGCTGGTCGCTACCCCAGAGGTATGTCGATTTCTGATGTTCTAGACGGGTGTGTGAGTTGTGAGGCTTAGATCGAGTAGACTACCCTTGCCCATACGTCAAAAAGTTGTCCTCATTTGCATTCATATAGATTGTCATGTACAGCGTACTTATCTATTTTCAAACCATATGCATGTTTACTGTATTCAAATTGGCTCGTATTTTCTGTATCTTGTTACGTCCCTCTGAGGACCTGGTCCGCTGCCAGGTGTATCTTTTCTTGAGTATTTGCAGGAGTACAGATTTGGATGGTTATATGTGATCCGAGGATGTCTTCTCTTCGAGCTGTGATGGATAGCTGGTATTCTTATATTGTGTTGTGGTGTTGTACTCATATTGTTTTTGCTCTTATATTCGAGTTGGTAGTGGATTTGTTTCCATCCAACTATCATCCTTAGATACTTCTTATTGAGATCTAGTTTCATAGATACTGGTTATTTATTTCTATATGATTTTGGTGGATGAGATTTAGATTTTACCCTGTGACTTATGATACATTTTATACCACTTGTGGATTTTATATTCATATTACAGCGTACGTATGGATTTGGTATCCATATATTGGAGTTGCCATATCCATGCGGCTGGCATGCTTACGTGTCCTAGTCCTACGTATTTTTGGGACTGGGGCGTGACACATGTATTTTTGTATCTTGTTACGTCCCTCTGAGGACCTGGTTCCCTTCCAGGTTATTTGTGCAGTTTGCAGGATGATCGATATATTGGAGTGTGGACATCGTTGCAGGTATATTTACATTTTCAGCTATTACAGTCATGTACTACTTTTTATTTTTATTCTGCTTTTATAGCCTAGTGTTTATAGACCTGTGTTATTCTTTTGGTCTATTCGAACGGATATATTATTGGGCTGCAGACTGATGATGCGTATCGTTCTTTCTTGAGATTATTTACCATGGATTGAGATTTAGTTTTAGTTGTTGTATGTTAGAAATAGATTATTACTTGGATTACTTGACCATGGACAGCGTAAGTGCACTTCGTCGGGTCCATTAAATTGGAAAGCCCTACGGAGTTGTACCAGCTGGCCATTGCCACGTGTCTGGTCCCACGTGTTTTGTGACTTGACCATGGACATGGTTTTAGTGGTGGCCCATGCAGGTCAGAGCGTATCGTTTCAGTTATATTAATGTACCGAAAGAGCCTGCAACTTAGAATTAATGTTGAATAAGATCTTAATCCATAACTGATTTTTAAAACTCCTATTGTGTTCGATTGTCGTCCTTGGACTTTATTACTGTATTCGTTCATTTACCGCCAACATCATTATTATTGTTTCTCATCTTCCTTATTTCGGGAAGATGAATGCTCGCGTGTGGTAATTTTCTCCAGGAGCAGATCCTCGTTAAGACAAAGAAGGCATAATTGTGGTGGCCCATGCAGGTCGAGAGCATATTGTCTTGGTTACGTTACTGTACCGAGCAAGCCTGCACATAGGATTAGAATATAGGATCTCATCCACTTATTTATCACCTCCCTTAATTTTATTTCACACTCTCATTTGATAGCTTCATTGCATCTTATTTTATTCCTTCACAACGTCAATCTTATCTTTTCTTTCGTGCTTGATAGGGGTTAGGAAGGTGCCTTGTACCAGGTATATACACTATATTATTTAATAATACTATTAGTTAAATTATTATAAGTTGGATAGTATGCCTCATAACCTAGTAACACGTACTCCTGTTGACTCATTAATGAAGTATAATTGAATGACACCAACTATAGGCTTGCATAAGGAGATAGTGTTTATCTAGACTATAGAACTTTAGTGTTTATCTAGACTGTAGAACTTAGAGGCCCATACACCCATTTGGTTGACTTTAGACTTAGACAAAAAATTAGTACAATAACTGTGGAGGCACAACACCGGCCTTCTTGGTGAACTTAAATTATTCTGTACCTTCCTCCATCATAATCAAGCGTACTTATATTTTTTTTACTACCTCGACTTATGCTGCTATTATAGCTTAGTTTTGCAAGCTTATTCTTTTATTGAGCTTTTTCATGACATATGTATTATTGGGGGCCCACACTAATACATTGTCTAAATCAGAATCGGTGTATTATGGTCTGATCAACCGTAGTGCACTTGGTTCGCTCTTTGTATCACTACTTTATGTGGATTGAGATATAGTTGACTCAACTTGTTAGACAAATATACTTGCCCTCTAGACTGGTCAGAGCATATCATGTCAGGTACATAACTGTTCTGATATGAACATGAGAATAAGAATTTACCAAAATAAGGTTTTAATCCACAACTGCCTTGGCAACTCCTTTTCGAATTCTCTAATCCCTTCGAATCCCGTACTTGTATTATATCACCTCCTCCTTGAACTCTTTATTATTGTTTTTCGTCTTCCCCTATTTCGGAAAGACGAACGTTCGTGCTTAGTATAAGTTTGATACACGAATAGTACTAGATATACCCCATAGGCCAAGCACTCATGATGACAAATAAGAAGCGCGGGCACAGGAGGTCATAGATACAGGTACGACCTTAGCTATATGTGTCAGTTCATACTCATGACCCCCATTGTGACACGAGATCTTAGGTGCATAATAGACGTAGAATTATATAGGTGTTGATTTAGCAGTTATGAGGATATACTGATATTTTAACTAGATGGCATACACGCGATGCTAATAGATGACGCGAGTAGCAGTAATAGTATTCTTTTTTATCACCATCTCGCCCCCTTGGGTGGCTCATCTTCTCTTCTCTATCCATTCATTATCTCGTGCTTAATTCTCCCTATCGTAGTTACGTCTTTTTCGTGCCAACATGAATTGTTGGTCTACTTCGACCCTATCCTTAGTTTTGTTAGTTAAAACGTAAATGGTTTAGTAGATGATTAATAACTAAAGGATGAGTTCTTAATAATAACCCTTATGTATATGACCTATAGCAATATCTGTATCCTCTTATTATTTTAAAAACCATGTATAGCATCCCTTAGGCTAATAGGAATTTGTTAGGCTGTTTGAACTAGTTTATACTTTTAATAGTTTTATAAGTTAGTCAAGACTTTAACTATTGCCCAAAAACTTAGACTATGCCTAGGAAAGAATTGAAGGCACTTGTTACGAACTGACAACTATGACAAATCGCTGGCAAAGTAGCGACAGCTGTAGCTAGACCGTTGTAGTAAAGTAGTCGAAGTATTTGCAGACATATTGGTCAGGTGGCATGGCAGTATTAGACTACGATACTTGACGGTTACAAAGAAAAATCATGGTTGTGAGATTCAAGACAAGTACCCCAAGATTCTCGACCCAATAAATATATTCGTCTTACAACCTAGACAATAGCCTCAAGAGAGTGTGACTACTAGTAGAACTTTTGTAAGTTGGGTAGTGTAGACAAGTTAGAGGATAATAGGATAGTGTATGGACAATAAATGAGAAGTGTTAGAATGACAGACCATGACTTTTATGAAGCACTGCTAGATAGCTATGTAGTGTAATAGCTATAGTGATTATTATGAATATGGGTTAGTGTCAATTTTGAGGACGAAATTTTGTAAGTTGGGTAGGTTGTAAATTCCCTCACCAAAAATAGATATTTTGTGTGTATTTTATATTATTATATTTATTATAGATATTAAATTTCTTTAGAGTATTATCTTAGTTAATTAGAAAATAAATTTCTTGATATATTTACTTATGTAAATATTTATTTAGAATCATTTTTAGGTTATTTTAGATTTTTGTAGATTTTTTTAGAATTTTTAGGTAATTAAAACATAGGGAACCTAAATTTCTAGGACTTCCATGACTTACTTTGAGACCATACTTGCATGTTGTTCCTACCAAATATTTATTTTAGTTTAAAATATTTAATTATATTTTTCTGTAATTTATTTATAATTTTAAGAAATTTATTTAGATTTTTGAAATTATTTAGGATTTATTTGGATATATATAGTCTTAATATTAGATAGATGCTAATTTAGTGTTAATAGATATTAATAAGATTATATATAAATTATTTGTATTATATTTAAGATTATAAATTATTAAGATAAACTCAAACTCTATTTTAAATTAATTTGAATCATGAGCCTACTAGGAAAGTAACTTTAAGCATATCCTATCCTTATTTAAATTCATCATAATCCTATCCAAATTAACCAATCCTAGTCGTATTCAATTAAGTAGTCTCCACCATTATAAATACCTCATCCTTCATATTTTTCTTCCCCAAATTCCTCTTTTTCGTCCAAAAATAGTCAAAATTCGTCATAAATTCAGCCTCATTTTCTACTAGTTATGACGAATTAAAAAGGCGATATCTCCTAACTCCGGACTCCAAACGCGCTCCAGTTTTTTTTGTTAGAACTATATCAAGGTTAGTTTTCTGATTATATAAATTATTTTAATAATTTCAGAACCTATTTTTCCAGAAAATTCTAAAAGTGGCAGCTGTTCAAAATCAGACGCGTTTTGGTATTTTCGAGATTTTGGGAGATCCCGAACTCAGAATTATGAACCGTTTGAAGTTTCGAAAAGCTGACATAATGAACTTCCAGAAAAGTATTTTTACAGAATTTAAAATATAAGTTTATTCTACTGTAAAATTTTTGCAACGTAGACGTAAATAAGAAACCACCGAAAACTGTCATATGTGCGCCCTTGTGGCCATAACTCTTTACTGACTTATGATTTTATGAAACCGTCTATTCCAGTGTTCATGTAGCATTGAAATATATAGGATTCCATACACAAATCTAGGATTTGAGTCGGTTGACTTTTTGGTCAACGGATTGCCTCAATTTGCGTGCCACGGATCACAAATCCTTAAAGTTGACTTTCTTTTGACCAAAATTAGAGCTTAACAATAAAATAAGATTATAATAAGATTAAAATACTATTTTAGGTTATTTTATTCAGAACTAAAATAGATTAAAATAGAGAAACATATTCACCCACTTTTGTAACCTAACTTATTTAATTTATGTGACGGGTAGATCGGACGACGCCTTGAGTTGGGACTTCATTCTTTTCAGACCAGGCAAGATATCTTGTCAAATTGCTTACAGTATTTTGCATGCTTAGTATATTTCTGTATATTTATTGCATTTCTGTATATTTATTGCATGTGTAGTTCCTTTCTGTCATTACTATATATTAGATATGTTGACACACACTTGACACTTAGTATCATCGAGGACAATCATTAGGCGCATGGGCTTTTAACCACTCTGGTAAACCATAGTAACTAACACGTACTATGGTGGTCGTGTTCGATGGTCGCTACCCCCGAGGTATGTCGATTGATGGAGTCCGAGGGTCGCTACCCCAGAGGTATGTCGGCTGATGATGTCCACTGACGAGCGTATGAGTTGTGAGGATTAGATCGAGTAGCCTACCCTTGCTCATACGTCGAAAAGTTGTCCTCATTTGCATTCATATAGATTGTCTTGTACAGCGTACTTATTTATTTTCAAATTATATGCATATTTACTGTATTCAAGCTGGCTCACTTTTCTGTATCTTGTTATGTCCCTCTGAGGACCTGGTCCCCTTTCAGGTGTATCTGTTCTTGATTATTTGCAGGAGCACAGATTCGGATGGTTACATATGTTTCGAGGATGTCTTCTCTCCGAGCCCCATGATTGTTAGCTGGTATTCCTATATTGTGTTTATTGTGTTGTACTTTTCCATTCGAGTTGGTAGTAGATTTGTTTCCATCCAACTATCCTCTTTAGATACTTCTTATTGAGATCTAGTTATATAGATATTGGTTATTTATTTATATTGATTTTCGTGGATGAGATTTAGATTGTACCCTGTGACTTGTGATAGATTTATACCACTTGTGGATTTGATATTCATATTACAGCGTATGTATGTGTTTGGTTTCCATATATTGGAGTTGCCATACCCATGCGGCTGGCATGCTTACGTGTCCTAGTCCTACGTACTTTGGGACTGGAGCGTGACAATAATTGATAGGGCATTTGCATGTTAGAGAAGGTTGATAAGTTCTTTCTTGTTACTAGAGCTAGTATAGACTGTTGGCGTAAGATATAGACATAAAAGTAGAGACTTAAAACTAAACCCTACTCTTACTTAAGGTAGCTGTGACCTGTTAGTATTAGAAGCTAGAAATATTGTTTGATTCTAGGGCTCTAGAATAAATTAGGAGAGACATAGCTAGATGCTACGAATTAATTATAGTCTTAGGGTAGTGATACAAGGAACGACATTATAAACTTGACCAGACAGAATGTTAGACTCATATCTAGAAGAGGATTAGCGGGTACTAATACAAATAGGGTATGAAATAACACTTTAAGTAGCAAACCATAGTGGTTACCCCCTAGTTACCTTGTGACTTACAATATCTGACCTAGAAATTCTTCTACCCTTTAGACAATAATGTTTACGACTAAGCTAAAACAGATAGGTAGATTGCTAGACACAGATTGGTAGATCCAATATTTGGATGAAGAGATAACTGAGTACTACAGGTAGCTTTCAAATTAGATTAGATATACTTGACTTATTTGGGTTGTCAGTGTCTATTAGGCTCGTGTTTTCACCCTTGGTAATTTGATTAGTTAAGCTAGTATCTGGAATAGAGCAATTAGATTGAAGGATGAGAGTATCGACAGATATTATAGCCTTGAGTAGGATATCGTGAACTACCTATAATGGATGACCAGTTATAAACCAGATGGTACCCATATAGTTTGGATGAAGGATACGCATGGAGTAAACTAGAAGAAACCTCAGGTTCGAGGTAAAAGGGTAGAGTGGAAACAAGATGAGATTCGTGACAAGTATCTGACCTTGAATTTTTTTTTAAATTTAGAAAGTACCTGAACCGGAGACAAGGACATTGGCTCGAGATAATGACAGACTTTGAGAGGAGCTACAGTACCATCCGAGAAAAAGGCCAACGTGGTAGCTGACGCATTTAAGCAGGAGGCCCAGGATATTCTTTTTGACTATCCAACAACACCAATTGAGAGATCTAGAGCATTTGGTTATATGCACTAGGTGCATCTTAGGCTATATAGATGACATAATTTGGAATTGTACGAGAATATTGGGTATAGAGGTCGTTATGCTCGGAGCAGACGGCCAGTTGTTAAGTTATCAGGTGCAATCGATATTAGTTGAGAGGATCAAGGCTGCCTTGCCAACAGATGCCAGATTCCAGAGACTTCGACAGAGGACAGAAGCCGGAATGCAGACAGGATTACGCATACGCGAGGATAGGACTCTGAGATGTGGAGATTGTCTTTATGTTTTGAATGGAGAACTTCGTCAGGAGCTGATGTTAGAGGCACATAATTCAGCATACTCTATACATCCAGGAAGCACGAAGATGTACAGAGACTTGAGACAGTACTATTGGTAGCATGGAACGAAGAGGGAGATATCCGTATGTCAGCAGGTCAAGGCTCAGCATCAGAGGTCTGCAGGTTTACCTTAATCCACTCACGATACCTGAGTGAACATGGAAGTACATCACTATGGACTTCGTTACGGGCTTTCGGAGGAGTCCCAATGTTCGCAATACGGTATGAGTGATCGTGGATCAACCTACAAATTCCGCTCACTCTTTACCTTTCAGAGTTCGACAATCTATAGAGATCTTAACATATATGTATATGAGGGAGATCGTGCGACCGCATGGAGTTCCAGTCGGTATAGTGTCTGACAGAGATACGAGGTTCATATCTTACCTTTGACGGAGCTTAGAGTTAAAAACAAGATCAACGTACCAGAAAGATATGAAGGTGTGTAGGAGACAAAGGATAAGAAAAATATATTGGAGTCACGTAACCCGAGGACAAAATTTTTTTATAGACTGGTGGGATAATAATTATAGTATTGTAATACTTTTGGAGATTGAGGGTTTAGCACAGGAAGAAATTGTCGATCAGCCTCGAAGTACTACGATTTTCAAGGAACAAAATACAGGTTTAGATCATACGCCGACTTATTGGTCAATCGGTAGACCATTACCACTAGACTCTTAGATTATATATTGACACGTGAGTATGGGATATAAACGGAAGATAGAAGTCTGACAGGAATGACAGCTGAATATTGTGGATTATACATAAACTTCTTAGAAATAGAGATTTAGACCTTTTTTTTTACTAATAGGACATGAGCTTGCTAAACCTAATCCTTAGTAGTAGGGGTGTTATGGGAACCTATATCCTATTTGTCCTAGCCGATAAATTTTAGGATTAGTATTCTTATTGTTATTGGTTATATTTTATTCTAGGGTACTTAGAATGACTGAATAGATATTTATTATATAATTTCTATATATTCTTAGTACTATGTAATGAGTAGGGGCTTATGTTGTATTTTATTACATATACTTCTCCAAAAAAATTATTTGAGTTGAACTTCTAGGCTAGGTATGACTGACTAGCTAGATTAGACTTGTTGCTGCCAAGAGCGATTGTAAGAAGTTAGGATACATGATTTCAATATGGATATTATAGGATGATGATATTATACCTATGAAAGAATGCTAAGACATTAACCGTCCTAGTTGTAGAAGAAGGTCAGGACAGTGTTCGAGGTACGGATCGAACAAACATCAGGCTCAGGAGTATTCCCAAGATGTCAATAGAGCCCAACAGATAGTGCACATGCCAGCTCCACCGGTTCTATGTATGTCCGTAGCATTGCTTGATAATTTACAATTTTTACCATATGTATGTTTTAATTTCAAGGACAAAATTATTATAAGTTGGGTAGATTGTAAACCTCCTCGACCAAATTTAGGCCTACTTAGCTTAGATGGAAAGATTAGTGTTAATTTGGAGCCAATTAGAATTAATATACAGTGTTTTATATTTGTTGTGCAATATTTATATCACCTTGTGCACCTTACAGTTGCTTCAATATTTAGAGCACTATACTAGTTATTACCTGCAAACAATTTTCATACACTTTTCCTAGACATGCCTGCCTTCCTTTCTGACCCTTGTGTAACTTATAATTATGTTCTCTTGTGCTTCATTTTAGTTGCACAATATTCGTCGCAGACGTTATTATTTTAATTCTGAATAAATTCAACTTTGTATCCTTATGCGTTCCAATCGAAATTGGAGATACAATCTCAATCCATTTTGAGCAACCCAAATTAGGATAATATTCTATTTTGAGTCTTCTTCATTCATGACACTTGTGCCCCACTTAATTTTAGTCCCTTGTACTTCTAATCAATTTTAGAACACCAATGACATTTATTTTTAATTAATTAAACCATAAACCCAACTTTGTGCAATTTTCTAATTATTGGGCACTTTTATGCAAAAGTGCATTAAGGTGTTCACCCCGTTGGACACGACACGTGAATAAATCCATTTCTCTAATATGTATATTTTTCTATAATTTTTAGGAGTGTGTAATGCAACATCAACCTCCTTAAACCATGGCCCTCCAAACTTTGAACCCAATGGAATCCTAGCCCTTGAAATATCCATGACAAGCCATTTTCCCAAGGGTTTGACCAAGCCCTAATTCTAGGTCAACCCAATATTATACCTATATATAAATAGTATCCTTTTCTATACTTTTTCTTTCTTTTTCAACCTAAAAACCAAACCATCAGCCGACATCAATCCCCTTCATGTTCATTTTCTTCTTCCCATCTCCTGTTCACATCTTCCCCTCCCGTCGACCGGAGTAGAACCACGCCGGAGCAGCCACTGACGCCGGAGCCCGCTGCTACTCGACAGCTCACCTGAAGCCGGAGACTCGCCAGAGACCCGCTACTGGAGCCGACTGCCCGTCGACCAGAACCACCGAGCAACCGCCCCGGCCATCCTCGACCCCGCCGACTGGAGTAGATACGTCGGAGCACGACCAGAGCACACCGCTCGACGACCCGCTACCACCCCTCTCTCACTGCACTCGCCGGAGCCACTGAACGCCGGAGCAGACCGGAGTCACCGCCTCGCCATCTCCTCGACCTCTCCCGCCATCATCCTCACCACCCTCGGCCAGCTCTACCGCAACCACCACCCATCTTCCTCCTCTCCGACTTCCTTCCCCGACCATCCTGCCGCCATCTATACTGCAACTACCGCCAACCACCGTCACCACCGCTGCTCTTCCCTCCGACCACCAACCTCGCTATCTCTACCTCCAACCACCATCACCGACTCTTCTCTCCTCTACCCGACTCCCCTCCGCTCGTCTCCACCACCACCAACAACTACCACCTCCACCACCGCCTTAGCCACCGTCCCATCGCTGCCAGCAACTCGCCACCACACCATGACCACCCTGCCACAGTCACGAGCCACCGCAGTCCTGCCCCCCCCTCGGCAGAGCCACTGCCGCCGCTGCTTCAAGGCGCTGCTGCTACTGCAGGTTGCTGCTGCTGCTGCCGTGTTGGTCGGAGCGGACAGCCGAGCACCGCCCCGATGACCACCGAGCACCCCGACGATCGGCGATGCTCCCCAGGGTTTTCCCTCCCCTTCTCCTCCTCCAGAATGTCGCTGCGACGACGAACGCTGTTGCCGCTACTGTTCTTCCTCTTCTTCAATTGGCAGATCCGAGACTCACCCAACCCCTTCACGGCGCGATTACACCTCCGTCCCTCGACCATTCTATGAGCTATCTTTGCAGGTGTGTTCATTATATGACCCTCATGCTACGTATTTAATTAGAATAATTTTGTTTGATTTCTATTGATAGTTAATTAAGATCAAAAATCGAAGAAAAACAGTTTTCAAAACATTAAAATTTTCCGGTACGGAGTTGGTCCCGTCAATTCGGACATCCTCATTACGTACCGATTTTATCGAAAGGTGCGCACTGTCAATACGGACGTGTGGGATTTTACGAAAGTTGATTTGGATGTGCGTGCACACCAGAATCAACGTGTATCCGTCGATAACACCCCATATCGGTCCTGTTCTGGAACTCGTTGTAACTTCGTGTGTGCTCGTAGTTTCAAAATAAAACTTATACCATCGGACTCATAGGGATACGCTGGTCCTGTGACCCAAGTTTGGTTCAATTCTGAGAACGTTGACAAAATTTCGTATCGTGGGCCCCGCGGCTCCACTTGACGGATGATTTTGTGATCGGCTCATCGAAATCTAGTTCTGGATATTCTATTGGATTCGAATCGACGTTCTGGACTTGTTGACACTAAGTTTGATGAATTTGGAGAACCTTGTCTCTTGCACATTTTTTGGTGCAAGACGGGCCCACTTATGGACCCCGTGTTGACCAGAAACTGCATTTTTGCCCCTGTGTCCAAATTGGACATATGTATATGTTTTTCTGAGTATCTAACTCATTCCGGGACTGTTGGTGATATTTGTGACTGCATTCGGGGATATCAGCCTTAGTTTTCATTGTTGTACCGCTACTTCCATGGCTACTTCGTGTTCGCATCTTCGCCTGGCTTCCAGGCAAGTATATCTTGCCTTGTTGTACTGTTTAAATTTAGTTATTATTTTAGTTGCATGTTTATTGTTTTAGATTATATAATTGTGCGCGTCCGAGAAAGACTCGGGTGCAGTCAACGAAGGCGTTGACGTTAGAACTTGTGTCTGACCTAGTGTCTAGTAGACCCACCTAAGTTGTGGAGTTATCGGTATGACTCCCTAGGCCTTGACACGTACAATTTTACGTCACAGTGAGTTCATGTAGGGACGCGTACCTCATAATCGATTGGTCATCGGTGTGAGCAACAGGGTGACGATATTTAGCTTAGTTGTTTATTTCTTTAGAGACTTGCATTATAGTACGAGATGTCCACGTCGTGTTCGCGACTTATATATTTGCATTGAGCGGGGAGGACGACTAGTAGGCGTATGGGATACCCACCTCCTTTATACAGATACCGTGCTCGACGGAGTGATATAAGACGTATATATTTATGCAGATACCACGTTCTTTAGAGTGTTGGACGTTACTTGGTGATTTTGCAGATACCACACTCTATAGAACGTTGGACGTTATTACTTATACAGATACCATGCTCCTCGGAGCTGGACGTTATTATATTGCAGAGTGCCCATGTTCTGGGGGCATATGTGGCATATACTAGCCAGTCACAACGATTGGTGAATTACGTCAGTATATGTCTAGCCTACACTTTCCCTACGCACTAAGTTGTCCTCAAATTGCATTTCACTTAGCTGGTTAGTTCACCCTTGAGTTTTCACAGTATTTATTTTATGGCATATATTTTTGTATCTTGTTATGTCCCTCTGAGGACCTGGTTTCCTTCCAGGTTATTTGTGCAGTTTGTAGGATGATCGATATATTGGAGTGTTGACATCGTTGCAGGTATATTTACATTTTCAGCTATTACAGTCATGTACTACTTTTTATTTTTATTTTGCTTTTATAGCCTAGTGTTTATAAACCTGTGTTATTTTTTGGTCTATTCGAACGGATGTATTATTGGGCTGCAGACTGATGATGTGTATCGTTCTTTCTTGAGATTATTTACCATGGATTGAGATTTAGTTTTAGTTGTTGTATGTTAGAAATAGATTATTACTTGGATCACTTGACCATGGACAGCGTAAGTGCACTTTGTCATGTCTATTATATTGGAAAGCCCTACAGAGTCGTACCAGCTGGCCATTGCCACGTGTCTGGTCTCATGTGTTTTGGGACTGGGGCATGACAAAACTGTATGAAGCACCAGAATCAAATAAAGCATACGCTAGAAAAGAATCAAGATAGACAGAACCTGAGATAACATCACCAACTGGCTCCTCCTCCTCGATGGTGAGGGCAAAATCTTGCCCTGTCGCTGAGCACCTCTCTGCTGCTGCTGGTGCTGAGCGAACTACTGTTGTTGTGGTGGTAGGGGTGGTCCTCACTGCTGTTCTGTCGGGTGCCTCGGTAGAATCCTATGAATAGGTTTTGCACCCTGGCCTGCTCGAATGGGAGCTAGAAGGCAATCTCGTAACTGATACCCTGCCTACTCGCAATAGAGGCACACTCCAAGCCTCTTCCTGCAGACCTCCCTTGTATGTCCAACCTTCCCACAGTGAGTACACTGTGGATCCTGTCGTGCGGGTCTCGGGACCTGATGTGCCTGCTGCACGGGTGACCTGAATGGCGCCTGAAACTGCTGTCTCGGCTGCTGCTGATGGAAGGGCCTCTGTCACTTCTGGAAGTGAGGCCGCTTCGCCGGGCCTGTACTAGTACTGGATCCTCCTGTGTCCCTCGGCCTCTTGGAGCTAAGATCCATATCATCCTTCGTCCGCTGTGTCTGCCTCAGAATCTCCTCATAAGTAGCAGTGCGCTCTCCATTGGTGTGAGTCTTAATCTCACTGTTTAGGCCCTTCTTGAATTTTATAGCCTTTTCCCTGGGGTTCTTCCCCTTAACAAACAGCTCTAATCTATACTACTCGACAGCATACTCGTCCATCATTTTGTTCCCCAGGACGAGGTGATCGAACTGACTCTCCAGTGATGTCAGAGCCACATCGGGGAAGAACTTTTTCTTGAAGAGTTCCTTAAAGGCCTTCCAGGAAAGTTCTGGCACTCTGACCCTCAGATCGGTCCTGAACCAGGTCAAGTCTATGTCATGCATCATACTGCCTGCCGCCTCTATCTGCAAAGCCTCAGAAATATGTGCTAGCAACAGGTTCCTTTCGATATCCTCTATCCAACCGTCCGCGTAGATAATCCCCTCAGTACCTCTGAACTCCTTAGATCCCATCCTCTTGAAGTCTACTATGGTGCATAGCCTCGGCTACTGCGGGATCTGTGGAGGTGGGACTGCCTGTGGCTAGACCGCTGTAACTCTCTCAATAGTGGCTAGTGCTAGCTGATGGACATTCTCAATGCCCTGCCTCATCACCTCCGACTGTCGCTTCTGGGCCTCCACCTGAGCCCTCTGTGCCTCCATCATCTGCTGAAAGAGGGCGAACATCTGTGCGGGGTCGACTGTTGGTGGTGGAGGTGGAAGCTCCTCTGATGGTATAGGCACGGTCCTCTGTGAGGCTGTGGGTACTGCCCTCTGGACTGGAGGTGGAGCACCCCCCAAAAAATGCTGCAGATGCGCCCCTTGGACCGGTGAAACGACAATCTGAGCTGAAGCTGGTGGAGCTGGGGCTGCTGCTGTTGCTGCCATCCTCAAAGGCGGTGAAGTGATCGACCTCGATGAAGTTGCGCCAGTGCACTTCGAGGTGAAGTGACCGACCTCGATGAAGTTGCGCCAGTGCGCTGGGATCGAGTCTTCGACGGCATCCTGAAGATATATTGAACAAAGGAATCAATATTGAATAAGATACGATATCATCAAAGAATGACAGATTTATTCAAAGTAAAGCAAGCATTCAAATATATAAGGATAGCAAAAGCAGGTATTTGAAAGTGTTTCTAGTTGTGATTGAGTATACTCTCAGCCTATATCCTATATCCTAAAGCAGTCTCGTAATAGTACAACTAAGTCGTTGCAGCACTACGAAATTGCTCTACTTGCGACTTTTAACCTGCATGGGCCACCACTAAAAATGTGTCATGACCTGCACCCAGAATAAAGGCACGAGTGGTAAACTACGTCCAGCCTATGTCGTTGGAACAACGTAGAATGTTGTTCTAAGTCACAATACTATATAACATAACACAGCAATATAATGGTATATGTCAATATTATCTCATCCCCGAATGGAGGAATAATATAATGACATCACAATATATGTATCGATACTCAATCACCAACAAACTAGAGGAAAAAATAGCACAATATGGAATAGAACTAAAAAGAGTACAATTGTCACAATACAGTCAAAATGCTAAGTCTAAACTCCACAATCTAATAATAGGATAATACATGCCAAAAGTATAAGTAGTCAAATACATCTCAATATAATATCTAAGTGTCTATAACATGAGGATCTATAACAGGTAGCTCTACGGTCATAGGCTCAACCGGCTCCACTGGCTTATCCCTCTGAGGTCCATAGTGCGTAGGACACCAGTCCTCTAATGAATCATCTGGAAAATATATCCAATCAGGATGGAGCGAATACACTACAATAGCAATTCCATTAATTGACAGAAACTATAAAACAACAATTATAAGGACAATAAATGAAGAAAAATATCTAGAATATAACTAAGCACGGTAAAGATATATCATAGTAATGATGGAAATATACTAAGAGCAACTGAGCAAGGAATCATCAAGTAATGAACTGAAATAAGGAAATATAACACTAAACTTGTGCCTTGAAACATTAGCAAGATATGTAAACCCCCTCAATTAATTCTATAGATAGTCAGGTATAGGATGAAAAATTTTGGTTTAGCTGCAGATGTTTGAGGTTTAGAGCAGGGTTGCTTATGTCTGTTATTTATTAATTAAATCCTTGGCGCGCCCTACCGTTGTTGAATTATTCGGAGCCCAATATCAGCCCATAAATTCCATCGGACTATTATACTTCTGACTTGACTCGCCAATTTAGGCACTGGACTTTTCCGTCACACAAAGATCAAATCCGTTGTGCCCTAAATTAATTGCACAACTTCCTGTATCCAAAATCCCATATTTAAATTTCGTGTCGGACACCTGTGTCGTTACCTTCAATTTTGAGATACCAACTTAACCCGTTGAGCCGGACCAACTAAAGGGTCCAAGACTGACTCCAAGCCCACACCATTTTTTAACTTTGCGTCATTTCCAAATTTTGACCCCAAGTGCCCCCATTTAATTTAAAGTACGAGACACTTTAATTCTATTTAAATCGGCGATACCCATTTTGTCTAATCCTATTTTAATCCCCAATTAATCCTAATGCCCATTTAATTAAATCTATGCCAAATACAATACCCCCTCACCATGCAAAACACCAAACACCAATTCTCCCACAATTTTTATATTATTTCATGTGTTTGTGCAATTACCCAAATTTAAGGGGCTTAGTTATAATTTATTGAATTAGGTGTCCTCACCTCATTGGCCAAGACCAAATGGAGAGCCTACCCTTCTTTGACCGTAGTCAACATTCTTCCCCTACCTTTGTATGAAAAAACCCAATCCTCCATGTTAAATCCTAGCCCTCCATTTGAATTGGAGCATCCCCACCACACACTCACATCACCAACCCCTATAAAGTGTCTCTTCCTACACTCTTTCCCAAGCATGCCCTAATCCCAATACCTAGGAAAACCACCCCCTCTCTCTCCTCCCTCCTCCATATTTATTCATTCCCTATTTTTCTTCTTCTTCCTTTCTTCTTCTTCTTCCTTTCTTCTTCCTGAAAAGCCTCCCTACGGCCGACTGATCCCTCCGGCCGGCTGATCCCAACTCCGGCGGCTGACCCACTTCAGCGACTGACCACCGCACCCCGCTCCGGCCTGTGTTGCTGCTCTCCGTCGACTGTGTAGCCCGACTCCGACTTCACAGCGTCCGTTCGAGCCCGCACTCTCCACCCGCCGAGCACTGTCGACCCCGCCGGCTTTGAGATGCCACTCCGGCCAGCTTCACGGCTGCAGGGACCCTCCACTGTTTTTTCTTCGGCGAGTCCATCCGACCTCCTCCACCATTCAGTCCGGCCTCTCCTCTTCCCCGAGTTATCACCGCCACCCTGTCCGACCACTGAACCACCATTCCCCGGCTTCCTCCCTCGACCTCCAGTCCTCCCCCGCCGTCCATTCCGGCCATACTCCACCCTCTCGACCAACACCATCACACCGTTCCACCACCACCCTAGCACCACCCCACGGCCAGGCTCCTCTCCGGTCGGCCAGCATGGTTCCCACCACCATCATCATCATCAATATCATCACCACCACGTTTCACCTGACTCCGGCCATCCACGGTCCTCCGGCCAGCATCAACCACCTCGCCGAGGTGAGACACTCCCCCCCTCTCTCAGATTTTGTATATATATTATATTATGTATTTTAGTTTAGGGTTGTTGATTAGTTGCTTTTATATAACTTAGCTTGTATTTAGGGTTTGGGTATTGCATTATTAAGGTTTACATGTGAAGATCAAATAAGTTAGGGTTTGAGAAATAGATCTGTGTTTAGGGTTTAATTCCATAAGTATAAAATAAAATTTATGGATATACATTAAGTAGGGATTTAAGGATAATTGGATCTTCGTTTGGGGTTATTTCATACTGGGAATTTTGAAGATAAATTACATGGTTAGTAAATAAGGATTATAAATGCTAGGTTAAGATGTTAGGGTTTTCAATTAATATATGCATCTTTGATTATTGTTGTTGTGCATGCATTTAAACGCTGAGAAAGGAGGGTGAGATTAATACATTGATTTATACCAAGGAGCAGATTTAATTAATAGATGGTAGAGGGATATCGATCTTTGGGTAAATATTGGGAGTTGATGATAAAGTTGTTTAAAGACGTAAATTATATATATACGCATATTGGTCAATGATGTTTTAGCTATTGTAAACTATGGCCGAGTATTAATATGATATTAAAATGTTTATGGACATTGGGAGCAGGTGCTCGATCGTGAAATAGACATAATATCAAATCATGAGACCGTGATTGAGGATTGAGAATAATAATTATTTATTTGAGCTTGAGACGTCAATGTGCATGATAATATCTGTGAACATTGAGGTGAAACTGAGGATTGGATCATGTGTGGGACCACGGAATATCGTGATGAACATGGTAAGATTGAGGTTTGAATTGATGACATTGTACAGATGTTTAATTTGATTAGATATAACGTACTCCGAGTCAACCTTGGTCAACCCTCTAGCGTCGTGTCCCTGAGAGTTATAGCTGAGTCAGAGATTAAGGACTGTGAAACATTAGTTAATTATTTGAGATTGAGACTGAGCTTAGGTATAGATGTGTTTCGCATCCCTGTTTGACGTGGAATAGATTATTGATTTTGGTTTGTATCTCATCTCTAGGTACTGCGGGACCTGAGAGCTTGGACGTGGTACCGGGACCCCGTCATCAGCAGCCGCACACAGGCAAGTATACCTTGCCACCCTGTATTTCAGATTACAGATATTTATTATTTCTTTATATACATTATGCGCGTAGTTTTGTTTACGATCGATACTCGCGTCCGGATCACAACCGGGTGCAGACTTTCGTCGTAACGTCTTAGAATGAATGTTAGATGTTCGTAACACCTCGATGTACGTACCTGAGTATATCGACACCCCAGGACACACTCATACACTGTGATCGTACCAGATTCCTGTATCCTGATACTGACATCATGACCAGAGACTGGGACAACCTTAGGGTCGCGTCTGTTGAGTTATTTTTGTGTGTCAAGACTGTAGATAGAGGTTCAGGTTCAGCGCACAATCGTTGACCGCTTGGAAAGGGGAAGACAGTTACTAGACGTTTGGGCTCCTCTGCACGCGCTTATATATTTATGTAGTATCTATGTAGTGATCATGTATCTAGTGTAGTGTTATCACCCGTGTGACTCTTTGCCCGGAGTTGCGGTACGTCCCGTGTGTTTTCGTATCCGGAGCTACGGTTTTATTTTAGATAGCCCACGCGTCGAACATTGTCTTCAAACTGTGTCACACTTAGTTGGTTAAGCTAGATTACCCCGTCGTTGCACTGGTACTTTCTGTTATACTTGGCATGATATATTTTTGTACCTTGTTACATCCCTCTGAGGACCTGGTTCCCTGCCAGTTTTGCAGCATAGACAATTACGGAGCATTGGAGTTGCTGATAGAGTTGCATATCTTGTGGGCACTGTACCAGGTACTCATATCATTTCTACCGGCATTATGGTTACATTATTCATATTGATTATTCATCTGCTGTTGTAGCCTAGTTTTTGTAGACTTATCTCTTCTCGAGTCTATTCGAGTTTGTGTGTTATTGGGCGGCCGACTTTAGCACATATAGATCTTTCTTGTATACTGCTATACATTGTGGATTGAGACATAGAGGTTTACATTTATGGGATATCTAGATAGTGCCCCTTTATATTATACAGCTTATACGTATTCGAGTCAGACCAGAGTCTGGTCGAATGCGTAGCTGGCGTATTACGTATTCTTGGTCCTACGTATTTTGGGACTGGTGAGTGACATATTTTTGTGGTGGCCCATGCAGGTCCGTTTTAAATCGTCTTAGCCACCTGACTGTGCCAAGCGAGCCTGCAAATTTGGAATAGATATTATGATTGTTGAATAGGATCTCAATCCATAATCGATTTTAAAAACTCACTTTGTATGTGATTATCGCCCTTGGACTTCCAATTTGTATTCGTTCAATTTCCGTCAATATCGTTATCATTGTTTCTCATCCCCTATTATTCGGAAGACGGACGCTTGCGACTGATGGTTCCCTCCAGAAGAAGATCGAAGACCAGACGACAGAAGACAAAATTTGTATAACATTCTTTGAGAAGATTGTTACCCTGATTAGGATAGAATGATAGGTTCCTTTGGATTCTAGAACTAGTATGGAAGGGTAGCAAGAGAATTGGAACCAGTAGTACCCTATTCGTACTTGAGATAGCAGTGATCTTGGAAGTACGGAGAGCTGGAAGGATTGTTGATTATGACCTAGAATAATTTATGGAAGTGCATAGCTCGATGCTAGGAATTTAATTATTGTAAATGATAGCGATATCAGGAATGATATTATGGACTAGAGAAGATAAAATTTCAGGCTCTTACTTGGAAGATAATGATCTGATTCCAGGAATTCTAGTATGTGCTTGGGTGATACCATTATGGTACTATGTGACTTGGAGAGATGGATAACGAAAAGAAGAAATTTGAGGAATAAAATTTTAGGAAAAACTTTGAGGAGAAGAGAAATTATACTTTAGGCAAGAAAGAAATTTTCTTTTGGAGGATTGGTGTGGTAAACAGAACAGGAGAATTTATTTTGAGGTTAAGTCTGGACGATGACATCGTCCTAGCATGAGTTGAATGAGCCAATACCACGCGACACTAGATTGTCGACGTAGTTACATTATTTATGACCACCAGATTATCCTGAGTTTGAGTTTCTTCAGAGAGCCCGGGAGCATGGGGCCCATCTACCTTAGAGGCACACATTGCAGAAGGTGAACCAGTGTACCCTCGCATTATAACAGAGTTTGAGGATGTGGTTCTAGAGAATCTTTTCGGCCTGCCACCTGACAGAGATAGAATTTGCTATAGAGTTGACTCCAAGAGTTGAGCCGGTTATGTTCCCGTCTTCAGACTAGCACCGATAGAGTTGATTGAGTTGAAGGTCCATAGTAGAGGATCTCTTAGACAAGGGTTTCAGTCGGGCTAGTATTTCTCCATGGGGAGTACCCATCTTAGTGTACCGAAGAAGGACAGGACGGTACGTTGCATAACGATTACAGGGCGTTAAGGGCTGTAACGATAAAGAACAAGTACCTATGCCGCGCATCGATAATTTATTTGATTAGCTTAGCGGCGCATATGTATTCTCGAAGATCGATCTCAGATTAGGCTATCATCATTGTAAACCCCCTAATTTTTCAAGAATTTTTAATTTAGATTTTTTCACAATTTTCGGGAATTTTTAGAAATTTTCTGTAATTAAAACCTAGGTATTTGGTAATTAAATGATTTTTAATTGCTGTTAATTCATATTAAAATATTATGAAAATAATATTTTATGGTGTAAAATGGAAAACCGGACATAGGATAATTTTCCGTGAATTTATTGGACTCCGAAAATATTTTTAAAGTCCTAAAAAAAACTATTAATAAATAAACCAATTCAAACCTAGAAATAAACCGGTTTATTCCAAATAAACCGAACTGAACCAAACCAAACCAACTTAAACCAAACCGATTTCTTAACTGGTCGGGTCGGATCCGAATCGAACCCGACCCGAAACCCGTTAACCCACACCGTAACCCTAATCCCAAACTGGGTCGGAAACACTGTTCCGACCCGGGGGCGCAACCTATAAATGCACCTCGGGATCCGTGGAGCCGCGCCGCAACCCTAATTAATTCTCCGGCGCCGCCGCCTTCCTCCAGCTCCGGCGCCGTCTCCTTCCTCGGCCACCCGCTGAACCCTCGACTCCTTGATCTCCTCAGCCTCGTCGACACCTAGCCCCCGCCAACCCACAGCCGCTCTCGCCGGACGTCCTCCGCCCATCCCCTACCGTCGAGCCATCGCCGACCTTCCCTCCGCCTCAGCACAGCACCATCCCCCGACCTCATCCTCCCCTCGCCGCTCCGCCCGACCATCACCGCTCCCCCGCCTTCGTCCCCGGTTACCCTCTCCGCCCGCTGCTCGATCTCCTCCCCCAACTCCTCACCGCCTCCACAGCCTCCCCCGCACCCCGTCTTCCCTCCGACACGACGGCCAGCACCCTCGAGACCCTCCGCTCGAGCAGCCTTGGTCGACGAAGCCCTCGCCGGAGCCCTAGCCAAGACGACTCCGCCTCCGCCGTGTCCGCCGAGATCCACCGCCTCCGGCCAGCGTCGCCAGCGCCGCCCCAGCCCCCTCCGGCCGGCCTCCCCCACCACAGCCCCGGCCAGCATCCCCAAACCCTAACCCTAGACACAGAGACCCGGACACTTCGAACTCGACACGCGGACACGAGAAACTTTGGTTTTTCGAGCCCTGTTCAGATACCGTTTTCTCCCTCCTCGTAACACCGTTTTTGATTCTGTCAGTTGCATCGCGTAGACTGTATGACCCTCTCGGTGCCCGTGCAACCCGCTCGGTGCATCGCGTCCTGTGGCGATCGCAAATCGCGATCCAAAAATAGGAAAATCAACGCCCTGTTTTACCTCGGAACTGAGTGCGCCCCGCCAAACGGGACGATTTGGTCGCACGCGGTCTTTACCGAAATGTGCGCGTCGTTGATACGGACGTGTGGGATTTTGCAGAAGTTGATTTGGATGTGCGTGCACACCGAAATCAACGCGTATCCGCTGACAACGTCCCGTATCCGTCTATTCTGGAACACGCTGTAACTTTGTGTACACACGTCGGATCGAAACGAAACTTATGCCATCGGACTCGTAGCGATATGTTGGTCCTGTGACCCAAGCTTGGTACGATTCTGAGAACGTTGACAAAATCGCGTATCGTGGGCCCCACAGGCTCCACTTGACGGACGATTTTATGATCGGCTCATCGGAATCCAATTCTGAAAGTTCCGTTGGGTTCGTATCATCGTTCTTGACTTGTTGACACTAAGTTTGGCAAATTTGGAGATTTTTTACCTTGACACATTTTTCGGTGCGAAGCGGCCCACATGTGGACCCCGCTTTGACCCGGAAATGTCATTTTTGCCCATGTGTCCAAATTGGACGTAAGGACAGGCGTTTCTAGCTATTTGATATTTTCTGAATCTAATGGTGATGTTTATTTCAGCAGTCGGAGTAGTACCTGCAGATCACACTGAGACCAGAGCTACAGTTGGAGCCAGGACCCCAGGCAAGTGTACCTTGCCAAACTTTGCAGTCTTGTTACATATTTTTTTGATTCTTTTACATTGTTGTGCATGCTTAACCTAGGACCGTGTGACTTACTTAGCGTCCGATTATAGTCGGGTGCCAACACCGTACGCGGTGTTGTGTATTATCATCTAGAGGTGAACATTCGTGACCCTTTACATCCTCGTACTTGTCTTATCAAGTACATTATACCCAGGACACTGACACTATTCATGGACAGAATCTTCCTGAGATATTCATGGTGATTCTGTATAGGATACTGGTTTATGACATACACAGTTTACATGCTTAGATTATATCCTGACTTGTTGTATTAGTTTTGATCCTGCGTGTCATGGACATGAGACGTAAGATTTTATTGGGTGGGGAGAGTATTACCATATCAAAGGCTGATTATATTATATATATTGACATCTGGATGTGTTTTAGTCTCTGACACAGAGCTATGGCACCAGTTCTGGCCCTTCGAGAAAATACTGCTATGGGTTTCTCCGATACTGATCCTGTAGTAGTCTCAGTCCGAGTATGACTAGAACTCTCACTTGCATATCACTTAGCACTTAGCTGGTTATTTATTTACCCTATTGTTTCATTTATTGCTGTACTGCATTTATTTTGGCATGAGCTTTCTTGTACCTTGCTATGTCCCCTGAGGACCTGGATCCAGATTATGTCCCCAGGATTAGATGACGAGATCTATCCCGAGGTATACGGGACCGGAGCATTAGCATTAGCAGGAGCAGGTGCCTACCTTGGAGCAGAACCAGGATCTGAGGACGAGATTGTACCAGAGGACTTCTCTTGAGTATTGGCTTGAGATACTCATTTATTTTAGTTTATAGTTATTTCATTTCCAGTCTATTTCATTGATGTACCAGACTTGTACTCGGATTGTTCTCCGAGACACTTTGATTGAGATTTGTTAGTTTATATTTATTTGTATTATTCTGACATTTGATCTGTGTTTATCTGTTGTGGATGAGATTAGATTAGACTGTGGCTTGTACCATTGGACCTATTTATTGTTGTATTACAGCTTAAGTATGCCCCGATGGATCCATTAAATTGGGTTTGTCCATCGGAGCGTACTGCTGGCCATTGCCACGCGTCCGGTCCCTCGGTATTTTGGGACTGGGGCGTGACAATCATATCAAGGTACGGAGAGAGGACATTCCGAAACCGGCTTTTCGGACGAAGTATGGACACTATGAGTTTCTAGTCATGCCGTTTGGTCTAACCAACGCGCCAGCAGTATTTATGAACTTGATAAATAATATTTTCCACCAGTACCTAGATAAGTTCATGGTGGTGTTCATCGACGTCTTGGTATATTCTGAGAACCAGGAGAAGCACGAGAGACATCTCAAGATTGTGTTGGAGATGCTGAGAAATGAGAGGCTGTAAGCCAAGCTCAGCAAATATGAGTTATGTTCAGATAGAATAGATAGTTTATGCATCAGGACAGCTGAGAGTTCATGAGAAGGACTATCCGATGCATGATCTAGATCTAGCTGTAGTGATATTTGCACTAAAGCTATGGCGACACTACCTTTACGGAGAGCATGTTGAGATTTATACAGAACACAAAAAGTCTGAAGTATGTCTACACGCAGAGGGAGCTCAACATGGGACAGAGACGCTGGCTAGAATTTATAACAGATTATAATATCGAGTTGCAGTACCACCCTGGCAAGGCGAATGTAGCAGCAGATGCCTTGAGCAGGAAGCCTATGGCATATTTTTACGACTCATCGCCAGTTATTAGAGGATTTTCAGGAACTCAGGATTGAGATTGTATTGCCAGGCATGGATGGACAGATGGCCAGTCTCGAGGTTCAGTCCATATTTATTGAGGGGATCAAGGCAGCCTTGCCTACAGATACGGGATTTAGACGACTGCGAGACAGGACAGAGGCCGACATGCAAACATGACTTAGGATTCATGAAGATGGAACATTGAGACATGGAGATTGCCTATACGTTCCGAGTGGCGAGCTACGCCAAGAGTTGATGACCGAGGCTCATAGCTCGATTATTCTATTCATCCCGGAGGGTACGAAGATGTACCGAGATTTGAGACAATATTACTGGTGGCATGGGATGAAGAGAGAGATTGCAAGATTCGTGGCAAGATGTTTGGTTTGTCAGTAAGTTAAGACTGAACATCAAAGGACTGCGAGACTATTGCAGCCGCTTCCCATTCCTGAGTGGAAGTGGGAACACATTACCATGGACTTCGTCACAGGATTCCCGCAGAGCCATAGCGGGAAGGATGCAGTTTGGGTTGTCGTAGACAGACTCACCAAGTCTGCACATTTCTTGCCCTTCAGAGTTGGGCAGTACACGGAGATTTTAGCTGACATGTATATGAGACAGATAGTACGATTACATGGAGTGCCTGTCAGCATCGTATCGGATCGTGATTCCAGATTCACGTCGCATTTTTGGTGGAGTATGCAGGAGAGCCTAGGAACTCGTCTCAAGTTCAGCACTGCATATCATCCACAGATTGATGGTCAGTCAGAGCGCACGATACAGATATTAGAGGATATGTTGAGAGCGTGCATGATTGATTTTGGAGGATCTTGGGAGGACCACTTACACTTGGTGGAATTCTCCTACAATAACAGCTACCAGGTTAGCATACAGATGGCACCTTATGAGGCACTGTACGGCAGGAAATATAGGTCGCCAGTTTATTGGAGTGACGTGGGAGAGCGTCAGATACTTGGTCCAGAGTTGTTGACACTGACAGTGGAGAAAGTCAAGCAGATTCAGAGCCACCTGCGTGCAGCACAGGACAGACAGAAACATTGGGCAGATGCGCACCGCAGGCCATTGGAGTTCAAGGAAGGTGACCATGTATTTTTGAAGATATCGCCTACTCGTGGTACCATCAGATTCGGAGGCAGAGGCAAGCTGAGTCCGATGTACATCGGGCCTTTTGACATCTTGGAACGAGTTGGCGAAGTGGCTTACCGTCTTGCATTGCCTCCATCATTAGAAGGAGTGCATGACGTATTTCACGTATCGCAGCTGAGGAGATATGTGGCAGACCCTAGCCACGTACTTGATCACTCGGATATTACAGTCGGGCCCAGTCTATCTTACGTGAGAAGACTTTGAGAGGGCAGACTATACGACTGGTCAGAGTTACATGGAAGCATCGTTCGCCAGACGAGTCTACCTAGGAGCGCGAGGATTCTATTCGATAGTGGTTCCCGTATTTATTCGATGAGCAAGGTACGAATTTACGTACGACATTTGATTACTAGTTGTTTTTAAATTCTTTTAGCTATTATCGTGCTTTACTTTTAATTTCGGGGACAAAAATTTTCTAAGTTGGGAAGAATGTAAACCCCCTCAATTAATTCTATAAATAGTCAGGTATAGGATGGAAAATTTTGGTTTAGCAGCAGATATTTGAGGTTTAGAGCAGGGTTGCTTATGTCTGTTATTTATTAATTAAACCCTTGGCGCGCCCTACCGTTGTTGAATTATTCGGAGCCCAACATCAGCCCATAAATTCCATCAGACTATTGTACTTCTGACTTGACTCGCCAATTTAAGCACTGGACTTTTCTGTCACACAAAGATCAAATCCGTTGTGCCCTAAATTAATTGCACAACTTTCCGTATCCAAAATCCCATATTTAAATTCTGTGTCAGACACCTGTGTCGTTACCTTCAATTTTGAGATACCAACTTAACCCGTTGAGCCGGACCAACTAAAGGGTCCAAGACTGACTCCAAGTCCACACCATTTTTGACCTTTGCGTCATTTCCAAATTTTGACCCCAAGTGCCCCCATTTAATTTAAAAGCGCGGGACACTTTAATTCTATTTAAATCGGGGATACCCATTTTGTCTAATCCTGTTTTAATCCCCAATTAATCTCAATGCCCATTTAATTAAACCCATGCCAAATACACAACACCCCCTCACCATGCAAAATACCAAACACTAATTCCTCCATAATTTTTGCATCATTTTATGTGTTTGTGCAATTACCCAAATTTAAGGGACTTAGTTGCAATTTATTGAATTAGGTGTCCTCACCTCATTGGCCAAGACCAAATGGAGAGACTACCCTTCTTTGATCGTAGTCAACATTCTTCCCCTTTCTTTGTATGAAGAAATCCAATCCTCCATGTTAAATCCTAGCCCTCCATTTGAATTGGAGCATCCCCACCACACACTCACATCACCAACCCCTATAAAGTGTCTCTTCCTACACTCTTTCCCAAGCAGGCCCTAATCCCAACACCTAGGGAAAATCACCCCCTCTCTCTCTCTCTCCTCCCACCTCCATATTTATTCATTCTCTATTTTTTTTCTTCTTCCTTTCTTCTTCTTCTTCCTTTCTTCTTCCTGAAAAGCCTCCCTCCGACCGACTGATCCCTCCGTCCGACTGATCCCAACTCCGGCGGCTGACCCACTCCGGCGACTGACCACCGCACCCCGCTCCGGCCTGTGCCGCTGCTTTCCGTCGACTGTGTAGCCCGACTCCGACTTCACAGCGTCCGCTCGAGCCCGCACTCTCCACCCGCCGAGCACTGTCGACCCCGCCGGCTTCGAGCTGCCACTCCGGCCAGCTTCACGGCTGCAGCGACCCCCCACTATTTTTTCTCCGGCGAGTCCATCCAACCTCCTCCACCATTCAGTCCGGCCTCTCCTCTTCCCCGAGTTATCACCGCCACCCTGTCCGACCACTGAACCACCATTCCCCGGCTTCCTCCCTCGACCTCCAGTCCTCCCCCGCCGTCCATTCCGGCCACACTCCACCCTCTCGACCAACACCATCACACCGTTCCACCACCACCCTAGCACCACCCCACGGCTAGGCTCCTCTCTGGTCGGCCAGCATGGTTCCCACCACCATCATCATCATCAACATCATCACCACCACGTTTCACTTGACTCCGGCCATCCACGGTCCTCCGGCCAGCATCAACCACCTCGCCGAGGTGAGACACTCCCCCCCCCCTCTCTCAGATTTTGTATATATATTGTATTATGTATTTTAGTTTAGGGTTGTTGATTACTTGCTTTTATATAACTTAGCTTGTATTTAGGGTTTGGGTATTGCATTATTAAGGTTTATATGTGAAGATCAAATAAGTTAGGGTTTGAGAAATAGATCTGTGTTTAGGGTTTAATTCCATAAGTATAAAATAAAATTTATGGATATACATTAAGTAGGGATTTGAGGATAATTGGATCTTCGTTTGGGGTTATTTCGTACTGGGAATTTTGAAGATAAATTACATGGTTAGTAAATAAGGATTATAAATGCTAGGTTAAGATGTTAGGGTTTTCAATTAATATATGCATCTTTGATTATTGTTGTTGTGCATGCATTTAAACGCTGAGAAAGGAGGGTGAGATTAACACATTGATTTATACCAAGGAGCAGATTTAATTAATAGATGGTAGAGGGATATCGATCTTTGGGTAAATATTGGGAGTTGATGATAAAGTTGTTTAAAGACGTAAATTATATATATACACATATTGGTCAATGATGTTTTAGCTGTTGTAAACTATGGCCGAGTATTGATATGATATTAAAATGTTGATGGACATTGGGAGCAGGTGCTCGATCGTGAAATAGACATAATATCAAATCATGAGACCGTGATTGAGGATTGAGAATAATAATTATTTATTTGAGCTTGAGACGTCAATGTGCATGATAATATCTGTGAACATTGAGGTGAAACTGAGGATTGGATCATGTGTGGGACCACGAAATATCGTGATGAACATGGTAAGATTGAGGTTTGGATTGATGACATTGTACAGATGTTTAATTTGATTAGATATAACGTACTCTTAGTCAACCTTGGTCAACCCTCTAGCGTCGTGTCCCTGTGAGTTGTAGCTGAGTCAGAGATTGAGGGCTATGAAACATTAGTTAATTATTTGAGATTGAGACTGAGCTTAGGTATAGATGTGTGTCGCATCCCTTTTTGAAGTGGAATAGATTATTGATTTTGGTTTGTATCTCATCTCTAGGTACTGCGGGACCTGAGGGCTTGGACGTGGTACCGGGACCCCGTCATCAGCAGCCGCACGCAGGCAAGTGTACCTTGCAATCCTGTATTTCAGATTACAGATATTTATTGTTTCTTTATGTACATTATGAGCGTAATTTTGTTTACGATCGATACTCGTGTTCGGATCACAAGCGGGTGCAGATGTTCGTCGTAACATCTTAGAATGAATGTTAGATGTTCGTAACACCTCGATGTACGTACCTGAGTATATCGATACCCAGGACACACTCATACACTGTGATCATACCAGATTCCTGTATCCTGATACTGACATCATGACCAGAGACTGGGACGACCTTAGGGTCGCGTCTATTGATTTATTTCTGTGTGTCGAGACTGTAGATAGAGGTTCAGGTTCAGCGCACAATTATTGACCGCTTGGGAATGGAAAGACAGTTACTAGACGTTTGGGCTCCTCTGCATGCGCTTATATATTTATGTAGTATCTATGTAGTGATCATGTATCTAGTGTAGTGGTATCACCCGTGTGACTCTTTGCCCGGAGCTGTGGTACGTCCCGCGTGTTTCCGTGTCCGGAGCTACGGTTTTATTTTAGATAGCCCACGCGTCGAACATTGTCTTCAAACTGTGTCACACTTAGTTGGTTAAGCTAGATTACCCCGTCGTTGCACTGGTACTTTCTGTTATACTTGGCATGCTGTATTTTTGTACCTTGTTACGTCCCTCTGAGGACCTGGTTCTCTGCCAGTTTTGCAGCATAGACGATTACGGAGCATTGGAGTTGCTGATGGAGTTGCATGTTTTGCGGGCACTGTACCAGGTACTAATATCATTTCTACCGGCATTATGGTTACATTATTCATATTGATTATTCATCTGCTGTTGTAGCCTAGTTTTTGTAGACTCATCTCTTCTCGAGTCTATTCGAGTTTGTGTGTTATTGGGCGGCCGACTTTAGCACATATAGCTCTTTCTTGTATACTGCTGTACATTGTGGATTGAGACATAGAGGTTTGCATTTATGTGATATCTAGATAGTGCCCCTTTATATTATACAGCTTATACGTATTCGAGTCAGACCAGAGTCTGGTCGAATGCGTAGCTGGCGTGTCACGTATTTCTGGTCCTACATATTTTGGGACTGGTGCGTGACAAGATATATGATCGGCTTGGGCTAGCACGGAGTATAATCATAAAGGAAAACTAGCGTGGCCACACTTGAGTTTCATGCTCTGCTAGCTATCACGGGCTACAACATAAATATATTACGGGCTATAAGGTATGATCACATATCCACTAACACTTCCCCCAACCTCCGACTAGTACACGGATCCAAATCATGACACGTTCTGACACGATAATCACTATGCACGGTCTGTAATATCATGCATACTGGTCACGATCTAATCACATAACCACGGAGTAATAATAAAGTGATAACGGAGAAGAATATCTCATGACGGGGATTCACGTATACTAATCCGTATAACCATAGTGTCAGGAATCAAATATTTTAATATTAAATACATGAAACATAGAGACTGTCAAATAAGGAAACTATCAGAGAATGTACTCGCCTCTGTCCGGAACAAATATTGTCACTCGGTGCCCGAGCTGGTGTCACATGCACCTAGATATGAATGGCATGTCAATATGGGTGACACAAGTGATAAAAAACTAAGATGCATTAAGGGTGCTCTTCTAGGTCATTTCTAAGGTTATAAGTCTATATTGGTCACTAATTAGTCAATACTAGCTTATACTAGATCATTAACTAAGTTCTAAATTCAACCTTAACTAATTATCACTACCACTTAGTATCTAGACTTCATACCTAACTAACACTAATACTAACTAATAATAACTAACAGTACTACTAACTGCTCTTAGAACATGCTAACTAACTAATTACACTAACACTGACTAATACAATACCTGATCTACTAACTGTAATACTCACTAACATACAATATCTAATTTATCACTAATAACCCAGATTCCTCTTCCAATACTTATACTTTACCCTAATACCCTACCCAAAGTCTGCATACCTGCAACTAAAACACATACTGCATCTGCTACCTCCTACTCGAGCTATTGCTACTGCATATTCTTCATTTCCAGATTTCTGAGCCTAGTTGATATGGAGTATCAGTAATTAGGTCCTTCCCCAATTCTTGTCTTGTGTCAGTATCAACTGACACTATCCCCTCTCTTCACTGCAACTCATATATCAGTGAACTGATACATATTTGAATCTAATACTGGTGTACTTGCACCCGAGTTAATCCTATATCAATTAACTCATACCAGTTATTTTCCTAGCTGTAACCCAATTATACTAGTGTTGTTGAGCTAAAGCTCGAATAACACACACACATGTCACTGTATGATCCATATACTCACACTTATAGATGCAAAACTGATACACCATACATCAACACACCACACAATAACTTACACACATAAATGAACTGAAATATGACTGATATACTCAAGTATCAGGGTACTCTAGTTGCTCTCTCATCCTTGCACCCATACAGGGACATGCCCTTCATTTCGAGCAACACACAAGGAACCAGGTAATCACTAGTACACCATATATAACAACACACCTACCGTGTTCAGTCCAACTGAGCTATGCTACCTGCTCTGATGCTCTCGAGTATCAGAGGTCTATAAACACCAGTCACACAAAAATATGTATACACCTATCACTAACAATATATATATATATATATATATATATATATATATATATATATATATATATATATATATATATATATATATATCATACAGTCACACACCCATAGTTACCTATCAGGTATCAGACCTGGCATTGATACGCTTGGTATTTCCAGGAATACCCAACTGTGTATCAGATACTCGCATACACCTAATGGCTGCACATCAACCTCTAATGCATTCCCCATACTAACTGAACACCCCCACACTGGCCTATGCCCGATCCAATTGCCAATCTTCTCGTATCACAGACAGTGCACTGCACTGTGCGCACTGGACAGTGCACTCTCACTGTTCTACTGAACCGAAACCCGACTCCTCACTCAAGCCATTACAGTCCCCCATCAGATCAAACCAACACATCCAACATATAACTAGTGTAAATATATACATATACATATGCATATATTCATATATCATTCACATATATATATATCTACAACAGACACAATAGAGGCATAAAACCAAACACCTATAGTGCATTAGCAAGATACTATGTGATACGTACCAAATTGGGAGTCAAAACCCACAATACACCATAACAAACATTCCTACACATCAAATACACTAATTCCTAACTAATGCAACTTGTTAAAATAGAATTGAAGAGCATTTACCCAAATTTTTCAAAAATGAGCCCCGTATCACATCATATCACAAAATACTATGTTACGCACTACTTGTGTCCAATTATGGACACGTACCTAGTCCCACAACCCCGATCTAAGTCTAATTAGACTAAATTAGTGTCATGACACACACTTGATGTGTCAATCCCAAATTTTTCCCAAAATTAATACAAAAATCTATGTAGAGACCACAATACTCAACCAAATCAACTAGAATTTGTTAATATTGGTAGCCCTATGCCATGTGGTGGTTTCTAGAGGTCTCATGCATGATTTAGAAGCTACAATGAAGAGAAATTCAGAAATTACCAATTGGAAGATAGATTCCCAATAAAAACTCAAGTGGACACGATCCAGACACGATCTTTTCACCAATGCTCCTCCTCCTTGTGCTCCTTACTTCTCCAAGCTCCAAAACTCCTTGAGGGATAAAAATGAGAGAAAATAGAAATAAAATGAGAGAGAAATTGATGGAGGAAAAGTGAAAAAGTGGGGATCTAGAATTTGGATAAAAAATGAATGCAAATGAGAGCAGAGAGAGAGAGAGAGAGAGAGAGAGAGAGAGAGAAGAACCCCCCTCTTATTTGGCCGCCCCCCTTCTCCCTTTCTCCAAGTAATGTCTAATGTCTAGGATGCCCCTACTCATCTAATTATGAAGAGGATTAAGGATGTGCAATTTTGGAAAGTCTCTAATTAAGTTAAATTAAGTCTAACCCTCCTAATTAATTAGTGGAATGGACTATTGGGCTTGGGTCCATGTTGGACTCACTAATTGTCATGACAATTCTAGTTGGACCTACAAGTGTCAAGTCTATTTAATAGGTTAGACATCTAACTAAAAATAAATGGTACAAGACTCTAAATAAATATATGTCACTCTAAATCAATTGAATTGACAACATATGCATTCTAATAAAAATAAATTAAACATGAAAAATAATATAATTTTCGGCTTGGGCGACAAGCAGGCGAAGGGAAGATGCGATTTCCCTGAAGCCAGGATCTTTTCTCCCGTGAACCCACACCATGTTTATATCCCGAATACAAAACACCACAAAACCAACTGTCCACCTGCCATGTGTACAAAACAGATTCACTGTTGATGACGTGGCGATCGTGGGAGAGTATTGTTTGTGGTTGGCTGTACTGGTCGGTACAGGGGATCATCTGAAAGCAGATGGAGTGTATGCTTCTTCTTCCCCCCTCCAGCCGTCATCGATCACAATCTCTCTCTCTCTCTATATATATATAGAATTCTGCTATGGGGAGCTAATAAAGTTGGGATTTTTATGAGCAATCTCTCTCTTTCGAAGATGGATTGATCCATGTTTGTTCCATAAAGGAGAGATCTTTCCGGTCTACCGAGGTGAGTGCCCGAGTCTCTGATGTGATCAAAGTCGAATTTTTACAACCAATTTTAGATTTTTTATGGCTGATCGTATGATTAATGTGGAAAAGATCACTTCTTTACTTAGTTGGAAGAACATTTTTGTTGCTTATTAGTTGTTGGTACGTAGTAGAATAATTTGGGATAAAGGGCTTTGTTGTTCTTGTTGTTGGTAGATTTTGGGGAGTTTGTTTTGGTGGAGTTTTGGTTGGTTCTCAACTAAACAAACCAAACCAAACAGGCTTCAGCTGCGGTTGAGAAAAAACCTTTGTGTTTGGATGGGTTGGTGTGCTCCTTCGGGTCCGAAGCAGGCGGCGTGGACGTTGTTGTACTTCAGCACAGGCGCAGCGCTGTTCTACATCGGCGGCCACCTCTCCTACGTACATGTTGAACCCCAGCGAGCCCGCACTATAGCCCGCGACGAATTTGTCAAAGAGCACTTTCGCAAAAAGCAAGGCCACTAAAGAGCGAGAACTCGTTCGTTCTGCTTCTCACGCGCTGGCTAATCTGTATGTATGCTATTTATTTATTTTGGTCAAATTTAATAGTCTTCGATCTATCTTGTTGACAAAGATTTAGTTCTTTTTTGGGAATGAAGAGTGAACCTCATAGACGATGGACCGGCAGTGTATAAATCATCCTAAAGAGAATGAGATTCTTTAACAGTGGTAAATACATTAAAAGATATAATAAAAAATTAATATATTCATGGGGAGTTAGAGATGTGCTAATTTAGGACGAGATGAGAGAAAAACGTCTTAGGTGTTTGGACATGTGCCAATAGATGCTCCGTAAGGACCAATAAGATAGTAGTTAAGGGGGCTGCTATAACTAGCTAGAGGTAGCTCTAAACAAACATGCATCCAAGTTTTAAAGAAGGAATAGGGTTTTTGTTGGTGTTGCATAGGACATGGCCCTTAACGGTATTCAAGCAGCCGACCCAAAATTTTGGGATATAAGTCTTTGTTGTTGCTGCTTGCTTCACAACCTGATGCTACCAAACTTAAATTATTTGTTCCACCTAAGTTTTCATTCTTAGTCAGCAAAAAATATATATTTCAGATAGTTGAATGCTTCCAAAACCACTAAAGAAAAGGCTTGACCAGGGGAGGGAGATATTGCGGGTAAAGGAAAACACTTTCAGGGTATGAGATGTTGATTTTGTTTCTTATCGAAAAAGGAAGCATGGCCAAGAAGAAAGAAGGAGAAGAAACAACACATTGATCAAATGATTGAGTCATAAAGGCTTTGTTGTTGATGCTCCACAACCTAATGCGACCGAACCTAAATAATTTTGTTCCACTCCTTAATTCTGCATTCTTAGTCAGCAAAAACACATATACTTCAGATAGTTCAACGCTTCCAAAACCAACAAAGAAAAGACTTGACCAAGGGAGGGAGATATTGCGGGTAAAGGAAACACTTTCGGGTTTCAGATGTTGATTTGTTTTTCTATCGAAAAGGGCCAAGGAGAAAGAAGCAGAAGAAACAAAACATTGATCGAATGATTGAGTGCAAAAGGGAAGGGGAAAAATGAAGAAGGGTCTGTCATACTTGTAGGCAATAAAGTTTGGCTTAAAATTTAAGGGGCAATTAAATAGAGAATATACATACAGATTTACTAGAGCGTGGAAGCAAATCTACCGGAAAGAAGAATGGACAAATTCTTCGTCTTTTTCAGTGGTCGTACCTTTTGCGAAAGTGCTTTTCGATAAATTTGCGAGCTATGATGTAGGCTCGATACATGCGAGAGGTGGCTGCCAAAACCGAACATCGCGACACCCGTGCTGAGGTACAACAATGTCCACGCCGCTCCTTCGGGACCTGAAGGAGCACACCGACCCATCCAAACACAGGTTTTATCAACTACAGTTGTGGGCTGTTTGGTTGAGAACCAAAATCTCTTTGGTTGCGTGAGCTTAAATTGCATAGAGAAGAGACAGATCTACCTAATTGCCAACTGATTGGCCAGGTTTTATGGTATAGCCTTCTCATGCTCATAGCTACTTTTCCCATGCTCATAGCTACTTTGTCTAGGAATTTGACACCAACATAGAGGTGTTTGACGTCAAGTCGACAAGCTTTCAAAAAATGGGCAAATTTTGTATGAATCTTTCGTATGCTCTCTAGTCAACCCCATTCTTATTTGAAACTTTAGGCTGAAATCTTACCAACTGGAGGATAAATTATGTTTTCCTGAGAATTGGGCACTACTGTACTGCTCTTTGTAAATTCTAACCTTCTGCTTCACTACATGCAATTATTTTCCATACTTGTCCTCCATAGAACCATGCCTTTTGCAGCAGATGCCTATGTAAAGTGCATTGTGGTCTTTGTGGTAATGTAGAGGCGAAGACGGAACCATGAAGAGATTGGATATATGTTTCTGAGTCGGTGATGTGATTATGAAGATTGGTAATTGAATAGGACTTTTGCTGAGTGATAGTGACATGATGAGAAAATAACAACATAAATGTTGGGAACGAACACGAAAAACTATTCCGTCAAACCGATAGGACTTGGTGAGGACCAAAGAAATTGCATAAACCATATATGCCAAAAGTCACACAAGAGCACAACGCAAACACAATAACTTTTTACGTGGAAGACCATGATGGAAAAAGTTACGAGACAATCGGAGTCCAATCCTGAAAAGCCTTAACTAATGGAATAAAGGGAAGTACTTCGACTCCTTTACAACCTATAGGATAATTTACCTTGGTTTGTTCATAATGGCTATTCGACTAAAACCATCAACCTACCTCTTTTGGAACTCACCCTCTTAAAAGCTGTGCAGGTCCTTCAGTAAGGCTTGGCCCCTACTAGGAATATATTTATGGTCAATTTAAGGTAGTAAGGCTATGAACAGACACACGCAAAAAAATAAAATAAAAATCAATTGGCTTTTTATACAATCTTATAGTTTTTACTTAGTACAACTCTAAATTATTTCTATGTTCTCTTCCTTCATTTTCTTCTCTTTTCAACCATTTTTGCTTCGTTCTCTTCTTCATTTCCTGGTACCAATGAAGTATCCAATATAGAAGGTTCAACCAAAACCTAGTAGGGTTCTTACATGCTGAATCACATTATGGTCATGATCTACCTTTGCTGTTCAGGTTCTTACATGCTGCTCAGTGTGCACATTAAATATCTTATTCAGATGGCGCATAGAATGATAAATGATTCTTTTTTCCTTAGTGAAACAGTTTATGGATTTCAATGACTTTTATGTATTTCAGCTTGTGCTAAGTAGTCCATTTCCTGCTCTACATTCTATTCTTTGATTCTATATGAATGATCTGAGCTTCTATGTAGCATGGATACCGGTATGCCAGTACGATACGAGGATACGATAAACCTTCAGAAAGTATGGTACGATACATCATGGATATGGTAATTAAAAATATACTTATTTATATAATAATTAATAATATTATATCATTTAAAGAACTTAAACCTCTTATCTTAAAATCCATAATTCCACATTTCAAACCAAAAAAAAAACATAATCCAACATGTTTCACCAAAAAGACCCATAATTCTACCAAACTCCCAAAATCGTAGAGGCGTATTTCTGGTATGATGCCGGTACGATACAATATGGTATTGATATGTGGACTGAGCTTTATGGTTATTTTGTTTATTGCCTGCTTCTGCTGATGTGGTATACTGATGCTTTTCTTACATTGCAGGTATATTTCTAGGTTGACAATTTGACGTTACCACATTTGTTGATGATGTTGAGACCAAAGCAAATCGGGACTCTTTCCCAGTGTGCTAGGACGTTTTATCTCAGTGGTCCAAGGAGCGGCAGTGTGGATGGTGCTTCATGCACTTGCTCCGAAGATGACACTCACGTTCAAAGAATGCAGCCTAATAGGACTGAGTTCATACTAAAGCAACAGAAATTGAATGCAGCATCAGGAGCTGCAGCTAAAGTGAGTTCTTTCAAATCAAAAGATGCATCTGGGTCTCGTAGTCATCTCAAATCTGAGAGTCATGCATATTCAGTTTCTGCTCCCAATGTTCCCTCTCCTGCCTCTAGCTTGTGTTCAGTAAGTGGGAAAATCAACTCTATTAGAGATGATGTTCAAGCTCCTCATGGCAGCTTGGTGAATTCATCTAGGATATCTACAGAGCAATTCATTAGGACAGGGGCTGCAACTGTCGGTATGTTCTCTGGATTAATGAATCACAGGATCCCAGCAACAAATGGAAAGGGTTTCCTTACGCCACAGGCCGTCATGGTTGAAGCTATTCAGCCTATTACTACCACAAAATCTTCAAGTGGGAAATCTCGTAAACAAGCTAGTGCTCAGACAAGCCCATCCATCAGCACCGAGGAGAGATCTACTTCTACTTCAACTTTTGCTCATAGTGATCCTACAACTAGGAAATCAGAGACTGCTAAAGTAAAAGCTAAGCAAAATATTCCTGGAAGTTCTGTAAGGGGGCATAGGTTACCATCAAATACACAAAGACAGAGACCATCCAACCAGCAAAAAGCAAAATTTCATTCTGGTAGCTTTGTTTCAGAATCTTCAGGTACGTCATCAAGGGTGAAGGTGTCAGAGAGGAACATTATAGCACCAAATGGTGACAATATTAAGTCTGTAAATAAGTTTCAAAACCCGATGAGATCCACAAGATTCCCAGCAGTAGGTGTTTTACCTGTTAATCGATCAGTGAATTCTATTCGCACAGTTGAGCTGTATTATCATGCGCTGCAGCAGCTGAAGTGGGGACCCTCTGCTGAGGAAACTCTTAATAATCTTCATTGTAGATTGGATACTTACCAAGCAAACCAGGTACTGAAGTTGCTCCGTGATCACTCTGTTGCTCTTGGGTTTTTCAAATGGTTGAAGAATCAGCCAATGTTCAAGCATGATGAACATACCTACACAACCATGATTGGCATCCTAGGACAAGCAAGACAATTTGACACTATAAAAAGACTTCTAGATGACATGAAGAGGGAGGGATGCCATCCAACTGTTGTGACATATAACCGTCTGATCCACTCCTATGGACGTGCTAATTATATAGGTGAAGCTGTTCAAGTGTTCAATGAGATGCAGGAACTTGGTTATGAACCCGATCGCGTTACATATTGCACACTTATTGACATCCATGCAAAAGCTGGGTTCCTTGATGTTGCATTGGACTCGTACCAAAAGATGCAAGAAGTTGGTCTTTCTCCTGATACGTTCACCTACAGTACAATGGTCAATTGCCTTGGGAAAGCCGGTCATCTACCTGCTGCGTACAAGCTGTTCTGCGAGATGATTGAACGGGGCTGTGTTCCTAATCTTGTCACGTACAACATTATGATTGCTTTGCAGGCAAAAGCCAGGAATTATCCGAATGCAGTGAAGCTTTACAGTGACATGCAAGCTGCTGGGTTTCGCCCAGACAAGATAACTTACAACATTGTGATGGAGGTTCTTGGTCATTGTGGGCGCCTCGATGAAGCAGAGGCCGTATTTCAAGAGATGGAACAGGATTGGGTTCCCGATGAACCTGTTTACGGTCTTCTAGTTGACTTGTGGGGTAAAGCTGGCAATGTGGACAAGGCGAGAGCATGGTTTACATCTATGCTCGATGCAGGCTTGCGGCCAAATGTACCCACATGCAATTCTCTGTTGAGTGCATTCCTTAGGATGCAGAGGTTCTCCGATGCCTATGATATGCTCCAGAAAATGCTTGGGATGGGACTGGCTCCCTCTCTCCAGACCTACACTCTTCTTCTTAGCTGCTGCACAGAGACACGCACACAGATGGGGGTGTGCTGTGAACTTATGGCTGCTACTGGCCACCCTGCTCATCACTTCCTGGTGTCTTTGCCAGATGCAGAACCAGGTGGCCAAAATGTGAGGGACCATGCTAGTCATTTCATGGAGCTGATGCACACCGAAGACCGGGAGAGTAAGAGGGGTCTTCTGGATGCTGTTATAGATTTCCTTCACAAGTCAGGTCTCAAGGAGGAGGCTGGGTTTATATGGGAGGTGGCTGCACAGAGGAATGTTTACCCCGAGTCATTAAGGGAGAAGAGCTCCTCCTATTGGCTCATCAACCTTCATGTGATGTCCGAGGGAACTGCAGTCACGGCATTATCAAGGACGCTTGCCTGGTTTCAGAGAGAAATGCTCGAGTCGGGAACTGGGCCTCGTCGAATAGATATAATTACAGGATGGGGCAGGCGAAGCAGGGTTACAGGTTCATCATTAGTTAGACAGTCTGTTCAGGAGCTGTTATGTCTGTTTAGGTTTCCATTCTTCACTGAAAATGGCAATTCTGGATGTTTTGTGGGTTGTGGAGAGCCCCTCAACAGGTGGTTACTTAACTCGTATGTCGAGCGCATGCATTTAGTATAAGCAAGTGCATCATATTTGTTGTTCTAATAGTATATATTTTCCTGAAAGTATACCTTGATGCAGTTTTGTTAGAGAAACAGATTAGATCTGCAGCATCATTGGGTTCTATTTTACCTATTCTCATGTTGAACTTCTGTATTAATTTTTGTTATTAAATGGATTCATGTATTGTTGTTGCAGACTTGCTGGATCTTTTGTTCTGCTATTATTTACACACTGCTCAATAACTCTACTCTGTTCCATGATTTTTCTTGTCAATTTATAACTCCTGTTATCAGATTTTTTGCCAAATTTCTTTACAATATGAAAAAAAATTTGTCAGATTGAAATTTGGATACACGAGGATTTTAGTAATGTTGAGGTTATGTTGGATGATTATGTGATTTCCTCGAATTCTCTTGACCTATTTGGCTTATGACATGCTTCAATAGATATATATTGTGGGGACTTGAATGAGCAACTTTTGTAGAGGTCTGTGATGGAAGCAAAGGACGGCTCCCAGCTTGGAGCCCATTCCCGACCCGATTTTCTATTTCTCGGGTTCCTCTTGATAAATGTGTCAGATATGTGCTAGGCTGATCGATCGCGAGTGCATAAGCGCATCCAGCATACGCTGCGGAATTGATGGCAGTACGAAGTTCTAGATCTCGATAATCATCATATAACAATGTATCAATCTACTCATTATCGAGAGTAAATTTCAGACGCACACACGATCACCACAGTCCACTATCAGTATTTTTAGTACATCGTACATATCAACTTTTCGGAGACAAATTTAGTAAATCACATAGGATATCTGATATATCTGCTTTTTAGAAAATTTATTCTAAGTCTTCTAGAATCCTCCAAAGCATTCCTCCGATCCAATTGCTATTCTTCATGTCAAATTTGATATGTCTAAGCTCCATATATGGTGGAGCAAAGTACAATACACAAATACAAAAAATATAATAATGAATAAAATAATATTAAAAAGAATTATATGAAACAATATGAATGAAAGAGAACATTGTACCATCTATGTATTTGAAATATCTGTTTCGATATGTGGACGGTTAGAGTGTAAGATTTAGCGCTTCGCACATGCAGTGTGCGATCGTTATTAGAAACGTAAAACTTTGAAAAAGTTCGGAGTAGTCCATACATCTACTCAAGTACTTTTCCATCCAACACGAATAAACACGACACGAATTCATAAACACAACCCGAAAGATCATTGAACAATAAGAAGCTCATGTGTCCTATTGTGGTTGTACTAAGTCCTCCTATAACAACAAGATTAACTTGTTGAATACAATTTCATTCTAGGTCTAAACCTAGTAAATCTTTCTAGAATCTTCTATTACTAAAATCCTAATTTATTCCAAACTAAACTTCAAATTTTAACTTATTTGATTTACTTAAGAGCTTCCTAGATATTTCCTAATCTAATTCTCGATTTTTAAGCTCAAATTGTAATTAATTCTAAGAACACTATTATTTATCCATTATTCATGTGATATCAATTCCTTCATTAAATCAGTTTCTAGATAAATATGATTTTTATCCTCTATTTTTGCCCTTAAATCCCAATTTAAGGTTACTGGTCTCAGGCCCAATACTGCTCACAATAAATTACTACAAATTTATTCATCTCTGGCCCACAGAGACTTGGTTATTTAGTCCAGCGGTACTGGACTTGGGCCCACAAACGAATATTGAACAAATATTCAAGTCTTCTCTTCCATGACGAAATTGATATACAAGACACAATGTTGAGGAATCAGCTATGACACGGAACACTGTTCGGCAGAGGTTTCTTCAGGATCAAAGATTACACTAAAGCACAAAAATGCTAACTCGTCGACTTCAAATTTAAACAGAGAAGAAGGAGTCAGAGGTCAAAATTAAAACAATACCTGCGTGTTTGAACGCACGGATACGAGAAACCACGTGTCTGGTCTGAACTACAAGAATTCATCGACAACAAAGACAGATGATCGAGCGGTTCGGTGCTGCTCCGATCTCCAAAGATCTAATGAAGAGAAACAATGATCGATTCGATTCTCACTCGATCTAAGAAGAAATCAAGGATTCGAGAAGAACTTACCATGACGACTCGAGTCGCGCGGTGTTGTGGTTCCTCTGACCTGAGAATAGCTCATTCTCTCGAAAATTGCCGACTTCCTCAACGAACCTAGATCGAACACCAATCGATCCCATCAGAATAAAAGGTTTCCATGCATCGAACAAAGAACAAAGACTTCCTCAGGGAACCTAGATCGAACACCAATTGATCCCATCAGAATAAAAGGTTTCCATGCATCGAACAAAACCTAGATCGAACACCTATCGATCGTATCGAGTAAAATGTTTTCGTCGAACAAATTCAGTCAACTATGAGGCAGCAGTCGGTAAGAGAAGATAATTGTAAACACGAGATTTTAAAATTTTAATTATAAATTTTTGGGATGTTTCTGTAATTTTTAATTAATTATAATAAATGTCCTTCAGGGATTAATATTTTTGTGTATTAAATTAAGTATTAAAATATTATAAAAATTATATTTTTGAGTGTATAATTAATAATATGATGTGTAATTTTTCTGAAATTTATTCGAAAAAAACTATTTTTTTATAGCTAAAAAGCATTATTTTTAGATAAACCAGACCGAAGCAGACTTGAACCGAACCAAACCAAACCAAACTATACCCAACTGAACCAACCCCAGCCTATTGGATTTAGATCCTACCCGTACCCGTACCCGACCCGACCCGACCCGCTAACCCCTCACCTACAGCACCCGCACGACCACACCCATTCCCGAAACCCCCGCGACCCCCCAACTCCACCTTATATATGCACCATCCACCACCACCCGCATCTCCCTAACCTCCAGACGACCTCGGACGGACAACGCTGACCGCCGCACACCGTCGACGAACACTGCCGCAGACCCGCCCCATTTCACGAGCAGCAGCCAAGCAACGAGGTATGCCTCTTCCCACTCACGTTTCTCCCTGCATATTAATCCAAATGTCGTTCTGTCGAATCATATGCGAAGACCATGTGACCCTCTCGAACCCTGTATAATTAGTTCGGGGTATCGTGTCCTGTGTCGGTCGCAAATTACGACGCAAAACAGGAAAAATAACCCAATTTCTGGTTCTGGAAAATGTTCCGAACCCCTATTTTCATGGCTATTTTTCTCCTAACCTAGTTAATATTTTTAAATTTTACTTGAACAGTAAATTAGACAACATAATCAAGATTGAATCTCATTAATTAGTTTATTTTAATTTGCTGTAAGTTGTGTTTTATTCGCGGGTGAAGTTGACCAAAAATTTGGTTTTCAAAACTCGATTTTTCTCGAAACTGGACGCGTTCTGCTAAACGAGGCGACTTTGTTGCGTGCAAATTGCATCGAAAGGCGCATATCGTTAATGCAGACGTATGAAATTTCGAAAAAGTTGATTTGGATGTGCGTGCACACCGAAATCAACGAGTATCCGTCGAAAATGTCCCGTTTAGGGCCGTTCTGACACTCGCTGTAACTTCGTGTGTACTTGTCGTTTCGTAACGTAACTTGTGCCATTGGATTCGTAGTGTTACACTGGTCCTGTAACCCAAGTTTGGTTTGATTCTGAGAACGTTGACGAAACCCCTTTTTGTGGGCCCCACGACTCTACTTGACGGACGATTTTGTGATCGGCTCATCGGAATTCAGTTCTGGACGTTTCGTTGGGTTCGTATTATCGTTCTGGACTCGTAGACACTAATTTTGATGAATTTGGAGAACTTTGTCTCTGGCACATTTTTTGGTACGAAGTGGGCCACATGTGACCCCGCTTTAACCAGAAACTGTCAATTTTATTCTTGTGTCCAAATTGGACTTATGGGTAGTCAATCCTAGCTATTTCATATATTCTGAGAGTGATGGTAATGTTTGTTTCAGCATCCGGAGACGTTCCTGGAGATTTCGCTGTTACCGGGGAGAAATTGAAGGAGTTCAAACCCCAGGCAAGTGTACCTTGCCAACTTGCAATAGTTCCTGTTATATTATTTGCTTGAGTTCTTTCTATATATATATATTCTCTTGAGATGTACATATTCAACCTAGGACCGTGAGACGTTGCTTAACGTCCGAATAATATTCGGGTGTCGACGCCGTACGCGGAGTCGTGTAACGTCACTTAGAGAGTTGATAACCCGATCCTATATTTTCGTGCTTGCTTTATCAAGTACGTCATACCATAGGACACTTGACACTATTCATAAGACATAATCTTTCCTGAGTTATTCATGGTGATTCTGTATAGGCTTACAGGATTCGTGACATAGATCTTGCATATACATAGATATTATTATGACTTGCTGTACTAGCTAGAGGTCATGATCTTGCGTGTTATGGACATGAGACATCATGGACATGAGACGTATGATTATATTGGGTGGAGAGAGACACACATGCTACAGGCTGATTACATATATATATTTATTATTGCGGCACTTTAGCCTCTATATCAGAGCTAGGCCCATTACGTGATATTACTGCTACCGGCTCCCTGACACAGAGCTTGTAGTAGTCTCAGCCTGAGTACTAGTGATGCTCTCATTTGCATATCACATAGCTGGTTACATAGTTTGTCCTGTTGATATTTATTTTTACATATGTATTTTATTTGGCTTGAGTTATTCTTGTACCTTGCTATGTCCCCTGAGGACCTGGATCCGGATTATGTCCCCAGGTATGCAGAGGAGATCTACCCCGAGGTATACGGGACAGGGGCAGACACTGGAGTAGTACAAATACCAGAGGACGAGGTGGTGCCAGAGGATTTCTCCTGAGTATTTGTTATATACTCAGTTATATCTGTTTTTAGATACTCTATTTCCTGTCTCTTGGATTACTGTACTAAACTTATTTTCGGGTTGTTCCCCGAAATTACTTTTTATTGAGACTTGTTGGATTATATTTCTTTTTGATTAGTCTGACATTTGAAATATGATTACCTTCTGTGGATGAGATTAGAATTAGATTGTGACATGTATCGTAGACCATTATATTTGTTTTACAGCTTAAGTACACTCTAACGGGTCCATTAAATTGGATTTGTCCATTGGAGTGTGCTGCTGGCCATTGCCACGTGGCTAGTCCCTTGGTATTTTGGGACTGGGGCGTGACATGGTTTTCGTGGTGGCCCATGCAGGTCAACGACTATATTGCTTTGGTTTCAACTAAGGGACCGAGCAAGCCTGCGATTAGGATATGATAAGTTATAAGATCACATCCACTTGTTGATCTGTTCTTGACCCCTACATCGGATTCAAATTAATTTCTTGATTTGCATCATGTCTTGATTCCTCTGTACGATTCTCATAGTTTACTTTTAAGGCAGAGTAATGGATCCAAGAACCGGTGATGAGACTCCCGTAGGTACACCACAAGGTGTTGTGGTCACCTATGACGATAGAGTGACACCAGTAGGTGGAGGTCAATCAGCTCAACAAAGTAATCAAGCAGGCCAGCATACCTCAAGATTCCGGCGAGACGACATTCCACCACCGCCGTAGTTTACTCCACCAATGCTCGTTTTTCCACCAAGATAGGCTATGGACGGACATCAGATGTTTCAAATATTCTATGCAATGATGCAAGCCCAGCAGCAGGTTCAACAAGAGGCTCAGCGTCACGAGGCAGAGAACTTGAGGAACAGCCTAGTAACCGCACTGGAGCAGGCGAACCCACCAGCTAGACGACCATCGACGAGATCTATTACTGATTTCCGCCAGCTGAAGCTCCGTATCTTTTCTGGCAAGGAGGAGCCCACTGAAGTTCATGAGTGGCTCACAAACACTCAACACTAGTTGGAAGCAGCTGAGCTTCCGAGGGAGCGATGGATGACTGCCGTCAGGATACAGCCGATGCACATCATTGGTGGCTGTCTAAGGAGAGATGGCTCAGACCAGACCGAGTCACTTGAGAGGAGTTATCTAGACTCTTCCAGGAGATGTATATTCCAGCTATTGCCAGAGCGAAACTTAGAGATAAGTTTAACCGCCTCATTCAAGGCAACATGACGGTAGAAGAGTACAATGCAAAGTTCATCCGTTTGGGTCGCTTCGCTCCTATTATGATTCTGACAGAAGAGGAGAAGGCGAAGAAGTTCTTCGACGGACTCAGCTTTGAGCTACAGAGATTAATCGGCCCCGTTGCACCTACTTCTTACTCGAACGTCCTTGCTGCAGCCCGACGTATGAAGCACGTCACCAGGAGAGAGTCCAGCCTGAAACGGTCGTTCACATCAGCATCAACCAGAGCGTCACCGGGAGAAGCTGCAGAGACCTCACATGCACCAGCCACCCAGAGCATCTCCGTAGGCACTACCTATATGTCAATATTGTGGCAAGCAAGGTCATTATGAGAGCGAGTGCAGACGTAAGTTGGGATTATGTTTGATTTGCGGATCCAACCAACATTCAGCCAAGGACTGTCCAGAGCGTCGAGAGGGAGCACCAATGGTAAACCGACAAGCTTTACCAGCACCAGAAGGATATCAGCCGAGGCCACCCTTGGCACCCCAGGCAGCACTCTTCCAGCAGGCCCAGCAACAACAAAGGGCACCACCGCAAGGACGTGGACAGGATTTTGCGATGACAGTGGAAGAGGCACAGACTCGAGTAGTAGCGAATATGAGTAAGATTTAAGTTTTATCATAGCTATCTATTCCTAGTAATGCTTTAGCATGTGCCTGTTAGTTCCATTCCCTAGCCTAAGCCTAGTATTATGTTAGTATGAACTTGTTAGTCTAGATTAGTAACTGGTACCCAAGTTTTCATAAGCTGTAGTTGATCTTCGTTCTAACTGTAACACCCCGCAACCGCTCGGAGCGTTACGCTGAGTCGGATTGAATAAATCAAATGCTAGTTACATTTGAAATGTTGGATTTTTGGGAAGAAGGATTAATCGAGTTGGTTTCAATGTGCAGATGGCTAGCGGGTTCAATGGAAATCAGGTGTTCGTTCAGAACATTACTGAATAGCTGAATGGAAGAGATAATGTTGTCTTCCTTAATCCGATCGGTCGGATGATTTGGAGAGCACGTCCTGCTCGCACGGTCATACCAGTTGAGTAGATCGCGCTTGCATCAGACCACGGGTTCAAGGGATTGGCCGTATCGGCATGACAGGATGCCTAACGGGATCAATCATTGTGAGTGGGCTCTTTTTCTTCTCCTTTACTCCTTCATGCCTAATAATATAGAAAACACGTAAATGGCTTGAATACTTGGGCTGAAACTCGAGAACCACTACACTGAGGCATGCATAGAGTGTGCGTCGTTTGCTTGGTAGGATTGTGGCTTGAAATAATTTACGCGTTGGATAGTTGGAGCTTGAGTTGGATTATTACATTTGAGGCAGTCGGTTGGATACTTGGGATTATACTTGGATAGTTGGAATGATACATTTGGGGCAATGGGAATATCGGGAATTTGGACGAGCGAACGTGCATCCGTGCGCGAGTATCACTTGGTCGCTTTGTCTTGCAAAGCGAGCAGCTGTGGTTCGAAACCGAACAACTGCATCGGCGAGGTATGGTGCCGCCTAATGGGGCATTGTGCCACGAATGGGGTATTATGCCACTGAAACAGCATTGTGCCATGGAAATTGCTTTGAGCATGGGTGTTGCACCAATTCAGAATACATTGCTGTAAAGCGGCATTGTGAATATGGACATACTTGGGCACAACTTGAGAGATTGTGCCTATGGGTATTTTGGTGCCTTGGGCTATATGTTGAGGTCGAGATTTGGAATCCTTGGGGATATGTTGGAAGAATGGTTATGGATATTTCGGTTGGATATCGGTTGAACGAGTCTAGGATCGCTTGGTGGGGCGAGAATGTTCGATCCTTTCGTCATACCTACTTGTGTTTGCATAGTCACGGACAACTTGTGCACAAGTTTGGCATTTCCTCGGAACGGTATTTATCCGGGGCACTGGAGCCGTTTCGATCCGGAGGAAAATAATTTGATTCTTGCTAGTCACGATGCATTGCGGGACCTCCAGCGGGGCTTGCATCCCGGGCTGATAGGGCGCGCCGTAATGCTTGAGATATGTCCTGTATGGCTTAGCCAGTGACTTCATATAGACTAATGTTGGCATATTTTTCTTTTGTTGGTTTGGCTTTCGTGTAGGCGCGGCCACCTTGCCTCGGCAAGAGTGTGCACTCGAGTTGGGAATATAAACTTTGGTTGAGGATGGATATTGAGGCGAGACTGATGGTTCGATATGTTATCGTGCAAGCGATGGCATTGAGTTAGACGCGTTGGATATACATAAATGCTTGTCGTTTGGTTTGAGATTGAATGCTTGCATGCGTAAACTGTTTTACAGCTTTCCTTAACATGTCATTCATATGCCATAAAACGAATCTAGGATTCAACTAGAAAGATCACCATATAACTGATTGTATTCACTATTTTACTTAGTGTCGGCTTAGACGAGTGGGTTACCCTGCTCACCAGTACGGCTGTGTACTGACCCACATTTGTGGGCAAATATTTCAGGTACGCAGGCGTAGTGGCGCTGCTTGGATATACGAGACAAGATGTATGAACTGTAAGTACCTTTGTGGGCTAGAGAAAAGAGCAAGAGTTATTTCATCGTCTTCCTGACATCGCCTTTGTGGCATTGCCTCGGGGCATTTCATTTGGACCCTATTGTGAGCTTCGCTGCGTATTACTCTGATGTGTGCTTGGTACACAAATCGGCTTCCGCTGTAACTTGGTTGTTTCGATGATAACTTTGGTGTTTAACAATATCGCCTTGTATGAGCGCAACTCCAGGCTCGTACGGCATCACGTCCCGATGCGAACGATTGTCCTGCGGGAGAGCTGCAACGTGGTGATTCACGTTCAGTAGGGACTATCGAGCTTGCGGGAGATTGGGGCGTGACAGATTGGTATCAGAGCGCCCGGTTCATTTCTTCGGACTTGGTCCTTCGCTTCATCACAAACTCTAAATAGCTTCCGCGTGTCGTTTAGCTCTTGACTCTACTCAGTGCCGCATCGGATGTTTCATGCAATAAGTCTATTTATTGCTGGTTTTGGCTGCATGTTATTCTTGGTTGGGTTGCCTTGGTTGGTTTTCGTAGGACCGCTTAGCCTCGTTAGGCGTTGTTGCATTCGTGCAGCAAGTTGGTTGGCGTTGTTGCATTTTTGCAACAAGTGTGGGCTTTTGTTGGGTTGGCTTGGCTTATCGTTCGGAGGGTTTCTGATTGCCTCAATGGATCAGTTGGTTGGCTAACGAGAATTGGTTATGCGGCATGTGGTGAGTAGAAACATTCGATGAGAATGGATCCTTGCACGAGTTGCTCGTCAAGCGATTGTGTTAGATAGAAGTTAGAATTTTGGCTGTGGCGCATCGGTTGGGCAAGTCTGAGTTTGGCTCGGGAATATCAGGATAAGTTGGAACGAGTTGCTCGTACAACAAATGTGTGAAACCGTTGGGTATTGGGTTGGACTACTTGGAAGACAATCATTGCACGATTGCTCGTGTTGAGAAAGTATCAGATGATAGAAATAATTGGATAATTCAAGCGTTGCTTGAGTTTTGTGTCAAACTCGAATTGGGAAAGGCATGTTCACGCATGATGGATGGTTCGAACGGATCTTGGATTCGTGAAAGGAAACGTAATGTGAGTAGCGACTTGATTCGGAGTGGTATATGGGATACCACATTGTAAGCAAGGCATTAGAATATTTTGGTCTGACACCGATGGAAAATTGCTTGAACGGACTCATGAAACGAGAATACAAGTTGGTTGGTGCACGTCGGTTGAGTTAGAAAGAATAAAAATGAAGCAAACGAATATTGAGTTGAGCATATCGAGAACGGACTGATGCAAATGAAAGCATCGTTGGGCTTAAGTGATGGACGAGATCGGAATGAACAACTGGGATGCGCTTGAACGAGCGATGGGTGAATTGAATGATAGCGAGCACGAACTACGATTTTAAGCAACGCATTTGAGCTGTTGGTTGAGCAATAAAACACGAACTTGGCTTGGAGGGGCAAAGTGATGGATTCACTCAAACTTGAAGATTTTGGGATATTGCTGCTCGAGAAGTTGACTCAGGTTTGGCAGAAATGGAATTTTTGGGCAAGATGTTGCAATGATGGAAGACGGATTCTCCGGAAGACGTGGACGGATTGTGGCAACAACGGAAGGCAAAAGATTATGGCGGATTGACTTTTGAAGATAGCTAAATATGAGAGCAACGTCGGAGCAAATTACTGTACTGCTCGAGTAAGTTGGACGTGCATTGTGGAACATGGCAATTCGAAAATTTGATGGATTCTGGGCAGAAACGACGGGTTGATGGAAGACGGTTTCAACGAGCGCGGTTCTCGGTTTCGGAAACTTCGCTCGAGTGAATGGTTGGATTTTGATTCAGATTTGGAGATGAGATATATCATGGTTTATAGTAACTGTCCATCGTGATGATTACAATTATCGAGCTTAGCTTCGGGACAGCTGACCCTAGCGACTTGTCCGCTGAATCAGATATGAATATGGTTGACCCATAGAACGACCCTTGAGGCGGCGTATTTGGGAATACGTCGAGGGCAGATGTAAATATGAGATTTGGCTTATTGACTGAGTGTTGGATTTGAGAGACCCTTGGGATAGTCTTCAGCTGAAGATGCAGCCGGAAGATCGAAGCGATGGTGGAAGTATAGCCTAGTCAACTGATGAGATTCAGAGTCGCAGATTTATATCGATGGCATCGCCTCTGACTCATCGTGCCCTGGAAGGAAATAGCATTCATATGAATTGACGACTGTGAAACTAGCTCGTGAAGTTAAAGCAACGGCTCGTTCAGATCAAATCCTTGCGAATACTGGAAGGGACAGACGTGCTTCAGATTTACAAGATGTCTCGGAACTTATTCTGGGAAGCGTGCTCGTTCGGAAGGCAAAGGTGATATTCTATGCTTCGAGGCAGTGGAAGCAGTGCGAAGAACTATTCCATGAGCAACCTAAGAATTGTGGCGAGTGTGTCCACATTGAAATCGTGGCGACACTATCCCTTTGGCGTGGCGGCGAGATCTTCGTGGATCACACGAACCTCGATATAGATGTTCATCCAGTGAGATCTTGAGATGGAAGGAAAATGTGATAAACTGAGCTGATCTAAGCAAAGTTGATATTTGGGTAAGTCACATAGCTGGGGTAGATCAGTTGAGATGTTTGTTCGGTGCATAAGACAATATTTGGGATATTGCTAGTACTGATTTTCAAAAATAGTGGGATGGATTGAGTTGGAACGCGAACTCATTGAGTCGGTGGAACATCTGCATAATTGAGAATAGTTCTCAAGCGAATATGTTGGATAGAAATCGTGATTTGGTTCGATTGGGAGCAAAGCAAATGGATGCCTCGAACATAAAGATACCCTTGTAACTTGTTCAAATTTGCTATCGCAAAGCTCGGCTAAAATGCATATATTTTAGGGACGCCTTAAATATATATACGATCCAAAACTAAGCGATACGAAGAATTCGTATTGAGCTGCAAGGAGGATGTGGAAATTCGTGAAAATTGTACGAGCGTTCAGCAGAACGAGATGCGGAGTCAGAATCGTGAACATGTGAGTCGCCTAGAGAAAATCCATAGAATTGGATTGTGGCATGTGATAGGAATGAGTACCAGCACGGTTCGTGGACGAACCTGATTCTAAGTGGTATATTATGTAATGCCTCACAACCGCTCGGAGTGTTACGCTGAGTCGGATTGAATAAATCAAATGCTAGTTACATTTAAAATGTTGGATTTTTGGGAAGAAGGATTAATCGAGTTGGTTTCAATGTACAGATGGCTAGCGGGTTCGATGGAAATCAGGTGTTCGTTCATAACATTACTGAATAGCTAAATGGAAGCGATAATGCCGTCTTCCTTAATCCGATCGGTCGAATGATTTGGAGAGCACGTCCTGCTCGCACGGTCATACCAGTTGAGTAGATCGCGCTTGCATCGGACCACGGGTTCAAGGGATTGGCCGTATCGGCAGGACAGGATGCCTAACGGGATTAATCATTGTGAGTGGGCTCTTTTCCTTCTTCTCTACTCCTTCATGCCTAATAATATGGAAAACACGTAAATGGCTTGAATACTTGGGCTGAAACTCGAGAACCACTACACTGAGGTGTGCATAGAGTGTGCGTCGTTTGCTTGGTAGGATTGTGGCTTGAAATAATTTACGCGTTGGATAGTTGGAGCTTGAGTTGGATTATTACATTTGAGGCAGTCGGTTGGATACTTGGGATTATACTTGGATAGTTGGAATGATACATTTGGGGCAATGGGAATATCGGGAATTTGGGCGAGCGAACGTGCATCCGTGCGCGAGTATCACTTGGTCGCTTTGTCTTGTAAAGCGAGCAGTTGTGGTTCGAAACCGAACAACTGCATCGGCGAGGTATGGTGCCGCCTGATGGGGCATTGTGACACGAATGGGGCATTGTGCCACTGAAACGACATTGTGCCATGGGAATTGCTTTGAGCATGGGTGTTGCACCAATTCAGAATACATTGCTGTAAAGCGGCATTGTGAATATGGACATACTTGGGCACAACTTGAGAGATTGTGCCTATGGGTATTTTGGTGCCTTGGGCTATATGTTGAGGTCGAGATTTGGAATCCTTGGGGATATGTTCGAAGAATGGTTATGGATATTTGGATAACGGTTGAACGATTCTAGGATCGCTTGGTGGGGCGAGAATGTTCGATCCTCTCGTCATACCTACTTGTGTTTGCATAGTCACGGACAACTTGTGCACAAGTTTGGCATTTCCTCAGAACGGTATTTATCCGGGGCACTGGAGTCGTTTTGATCCGGAGGGAAATAATTTGATTCGTGCTAGTCACGATGCATTGCGGGACCTCCAGCGGGGCTTGCATCCCGGGCTGATAGGGCGCGCCGTAATGCTTGAGATATGTCCTGTATGGCTTAGCCAGTGACTTCATATAGACTAATGTTGGCTTGCTTTTCTTTTGTTGGTTTGGCTTTCGTGTAGGCGCGGCCACCTTGCCTCGGCAAGAGTGTGCACTCGAGTTGGGAATATAAACTTTGGTTGAGGATGGATATTGAGGCGAGACTGATGGTTCGATATGTTATCATGCAAGCGATGGCATTGAGTTAGACGCGTTGGATATACATAAATGCTTGTCGTTTGGTTTGAGATTGAATGCTTGCATGCGTAAACTGTTTTATAGCTTTCCTTAACATGTCATTCATATGCCATGAAACGAATCTAGGATTCAACTAGAAAGATCACCATATAACTGGTTGCATTCACTATTTTACTTAGTGTCGGCTTAGACGAGTGGGTTATCCCGCTCACCAGTACGGCTGTGTACTAACCCACATTTGTGGGCAAATATTTCAGGTACGCAGGCGTAGTGGCGCTGCTTGGATATACGGGACAAGATGTATGAACTGTAAGTACCTTTGTGGGCTAGAGAAAAGAGCAAGAGTTATTTCATCATCTTCGTGGCATCGCCTTTGTGGCATTGCCTCGGGGCATTTCATTTGGACCCTATTGTGAGCTTCGCTGCGTATTACTCTGATGTATGCTTGGTACACAAATCGGCTTCCGCTGTAACTTAGTTGTTTCGATGATAACTTTGGTGTTTAACAACATCGCCTTGTACGAGCGCAACTCCAGGCTCGTACGGCATCACGTCCCGATGGGAACGATTGTCCTGCGAGAGAGCTGCAACGTGGTGATTCACGTTCAGTAGGGACTATCGAGCTTGCGGGAGATTGGGGCGTGACACTAACCAGGCTCCTTCACTCTTGAGTTACTTATCTCTCATTGCGTAGGAAAATATTTTTCCTTCCCTACGTGTTCTGCTTGAACAAAACCCTCACCCTTCCTCTCGATTTCTCCTTGTTCATGGTTCTTTATCCTTTGTGTCGTGCTTCAAACATGTCTTGCAACCGCGTCATCTCTTCTGACCGGTTATGTTTTATTTTCTTAATTGCGAGGACGCAATCCTTTTAAGGTGGGTAGATTGTAAACATCCAGATTTTTAGAATTTTAATTATGAATTTTTAGGATATTTCTGTAATTTTTAATTAATTATAATAAATGTCCTTCAGGGATTAATATTTTTGTGTATTAAATTAAGTATTAAAATATTGTAAAAATTATATTTTTGAGTTTATAATTAATAGTATGATGTTGTGTAATTTTTTTGGAATTTATTGGACTCAAAAATTATTTTTTTATAACTAAAAAGCATTATTTTTAGATAAACCAGACCGAACCAGACTTGAACCGAACCAAACCAAACCAAACCAAACTAAACACAACCGTCCAACCCCACCCTATTGGATTTAGATCCTACCCGTACCCGACCCGACCTGACCCGCTAACCCCTTACCTACAGCACTCGCACGACCACCCCCATTCCCGAAACCCCCACGACCCCCCCACTCCACCTTATATATCCACCATCCACCACCAACCGCATCTCCCCAACCTCCAGACGACCTCGGACGGACACCGCCGACCGCCGCATATCGCCGCACGTCGCCGCACACTGCCGACGAACGCTGTCGCAGACCTGTCCCCATTTCACGAGCAGTAGCCAAGCAGCAAGGTATGCCTCTTCTCACTCACGTTTCTTCCTGTATATTAATCCAAATATCGTTCTGTCGAATCCTATGCGAAGACCATGTGACCCTCTCAAACCCTATATAATTAGTTCGGGGTATTGTATCCTGTGTCGATCGTAAATTGTGACGCAAAACAGAAAAAATAACCCAATTTCTGGTTCTGGAAACTGTCCCGAACCCCTAAGTTCATGGCCATCTTTCTCCCAACCTAGTTAATATTTTTAAATTTTATTTGAACAATAAATTAGACAAAATAACCGAGATTGAATATCATTAATTAGTTTATTTTAATTTGTTGTAAGTTGTGTTTTATTCGCGGATGAAGTTGACCATAAACTTAGTTTTTAAAATCCAAATTTTTCTGAAACTAGGTGCGTCCCGCTAAACGAGGCAACTTCGTCGTGTGTGAATTACATCGAAAGACGCGTATCGTCAATGCAGACGTGTGGGATTTCACGAAAGTTGATTTGGATGTGCGTGCACACCGGAATCAACGCGTATCCGTCAAAAATATCCCGTATCGGGCCGTTCTGACACTCGTTGTAACTTCGTGTATACTTGTTGTTTTGCGAAAAAACTTGAATCATCGGATTTACAGTATTACGCTGGTCCTGTGACCCAAGTTTGGTTCGATTCTGAGAACGTTGACAAAACCCCATTTTCGTGGGCCCCACGGCTCCACTTGACGGACGATTTAATGATCGGCTTATCGGAATCCAGTTCTGGACGTTCCGTTGGATTCGTATCATCATTTTGGACTCATAGACACTAAGTTTGACAAATTTTGAGAACTTTATCTCTGGCATATTTTTCGGTGTAAAGTGGGCCACAAGTGGACTCCGCTTTAACCAGAAACTGTTAATTTTGTCCCTGTGTCCAAATTGAACTTATGGGTAGTCAATTTTAGCTATTTCATGTATTCTGAGAGTGACGGTAATATTTGTTTCAGCATCCGGAGGCGTTTTTGGAGATTTCGCTGTTACCGGAGCAACTGAAGGAGTTTAAACCCCAGGCAAGTGTACCTTGCCAACTTGCAGTAGTTCCTGTTATATTATTTGCTTGAGTTCTTTCTATATATATATATATATATATATACTCTTGAGATGTACATATTCAACCTAGAACCGTGAGACATTGCTTAACGTTCGAATAATATTCGGGTGTCGACGCCGTATGCGGAGTCGTGTAACGTCACTTAGAGAGTTGATAACCCGATCTTATATTTTCGTGCTTGCTTTATCAAGTATGACATACCATAGGACACTTGACATTATTCATAAGATAGAATCTTTCCTGAGTTATTCATGGTGATTCTGTATAGGCTTACAGGATTCGTGACATAGATCTTGCATATACATAGATATTATTATGACTCGTTGTACTAGCTAGAGGTCATGATCTTGCATGTTATGGATATGAGATATCGTGGACATGAGATGTGTGATTACATTGGGTGGGGAGAGAGACACAGGCTACAGGCTGATTACATATATATATTTATTATTGCGGTGCTTTAGCCTCTATATCAGAGCTAGGCCCATTACGTGATATTACTGCTACTGGCTCCCCGACACAGAGCTTGTAGTAGTCTCAGCCTGAGTACTAGTGATGCTCTCATTTGTATATCATATAGCTGGTTATATAGTTTGTCATGTTGATATTTATTTTTACATACTGCATTTTATTTGGCTTGAGTTATTCTTGTACCTTTCTATGTCCCCTGAGGACCTGGATCCGGATTATGTCCCCAGGTATAGCAGAGGAGATCTACCTCGAGGTATACGGGACAGGGACAGACACTGGAGCAGTACCAGTACCAGAGGACGAGGTGGTGCCAGAGGATTTCTCCTGAGTATTTGTTATATACTCAGTTATATCTGTTTTTAGACACTCTATTTCCTGTCTCTTGGATTACTATACTAAACTTATTTTCGGGTTGTTCCCCGAAATTACTTTTTATTGAGACTTGTTGGATTATAATTTTTTTTGATTAGTCTGACATTTAAAATGTGATTACCTTCTGTGGATGAAATTAAAATTAGACTGTGAGATGTATCGTAGACCATCATATTTGTTTTACAGCTTAAGTACACTCTAACGGATCCATTAAATTGGGTTTGTCCATTGGAGTGTGCTGTTGGCCATTGTCACGTGGCTAGTCCATCGATATTTTGGGACTGGAACGTGACAATAACCACGGATGAGTTTGACTTGGCTCCGATGAGTGACGAATGGTTTGTGTCACGACCCACACCCTGATATTCGGGCACGAGTACGTGGTTACGCCCAGCCTACGCCGCAGAATCAGCGGTAGAACGCTGTCTGGATCATTTCTAACTATCTAATATCTCAACAATATAATATGGTACCTGCCAATCATCTCAACTCCAAACGGAGGAGCAATATGGTATCTCACAAATATATCAATCTCAATCACAAAACAAACTAAGGAGGAAATAATGCACGAATGAAAATAGCGAAGGGAAGAAAGATACAATCCACAATATGAAATAATAGTACATCTGTGAATCTCCTCAAAATAATAGTCTAATACAAAATCACTAAACAAAACTAGACCTCCTCGGTCACTAGTACTATGTCCTATGGCTCTAGGGGATTTTCCTCTAAAGTCTCACCCTCCTGAGGTCCGTAATGTGTGGGACACAGCTCCTCTAGCCAATCATCTGGAAAAAATATATCCAGTCAGGATTGGAGCGAAGTACACACCTCTGAAAGCAGTTCCAATAACATAATCGAGCATATATAACAAGCAATAGAAAAATGATACAAGATGCACAAGTAGAAAGAATATACAATACAAGTGAACAGGCAATAGGCACAATAAAGCTGAAAGTAAATACAAGAATAACTGCAAGTAGAGAACAAGAAATACTAACTATGTGTTTTAGAGTGCGAGTTCGTTATGTGATCGGCTTAGGTTGCACATGAGGTATAATGGTAACTCCATTATACGTGAGGTGTATAATCGACATGCACATGAGATCAAAAGGGCTTTGATCACATAACTAACTCCTACTCCCCCTTTCCAACCAATACTCATGGATCCAATCATGACACGTTACGTACATGATCACGATAGTCACACTAGCACACGAAATAGTGGATGCACAAGAAGCACACGAAAGTCAATACCCGATGCACACGATGAAATACATGTCATTGGGTACCCGTTGCACACGGTAGGGGATAACACCTCCTGACGGGATCCATATAGCACCAGTCCGTAAAATCACTGTGTCGAGAATTAATGTATACTGATCTAGGACATGCATATATACAATATTATGAATTGAAAACAAACAGAGAAATGTACTCGCCTGAAGTCCTGAGCAAAGTGTGTCTCTCGATGCCCAAGCTGATGTCTCACAACCTATATATTGTATGTTGCATCAATACAAGATTCAATGATGAAAATAAATGAAGTTGATGCAATTCTAGGTTGATACGCCGTTTCTAGGTCAAACCAATGCATTCTAGGTTACAAGAGTCTAATGCTAAGTCACTAAGTCGATATACTATGAAGCTATGCTATACTAGCTAAGCTAACACACCACAGTGCAATTAAGAAGCCGTATCCTAAGATACGCAGATTTTCTAATATGAAAATAGTTTATATATATATATATACTTATATAAGTCACAATAATAATAATATCTTAAAACAATTAATTATGATACCTTGGCATTGCACCAATGTGTATCGCATCTAACCCGATACCCAAACTCAAAACCTTGGGTATCGACCCATACCTTGATGATACCTTGGTATCCCAAGGCAACTCGACACTAACACATAACTAGAGTATATACATAAGATAAGTCACCACCAATTACTAACCATAATAATTAATAAAAGCATACATATTTAGCTAACTATTAGACTATTAAGGTATGCATCTACACTAACATAATTATCTATATATAGTACTAGCTACCAATAGCTAACTTGATAATCACTGGCACTAGACTAGCTATATACATATAACTAATCTAACAAGTAAATACATACTTATCTAACTACTAAAACCAACTCTTGCTAAAACAACCCAAGTACCCAACACCTACTTGAATACTGAAAACTGAAACTAGCAAAACAAAACTGACTGAAAATACACTGATACACAATGCCCCCCCTTGCTCTCGAGGTCCCTGCACTTTGGCTGCCAAGCACAACAGTCATACTAGCTGAAAACAATGCTAACTATCCTAATCAGGAAATCGAACTCCCAGGGGAGGACTGAACTGCTCAGTGCCTTAACCCACGATACTGAACAGTGTTCAGTACCAAAAAATACTGACACTGCAGAAACACACAGTGCAGAACTCAAGACTGCAGATAGCACATCACTGTGAAACTGCAGAGAATACACAGTGCAGAACTCAAACTGCAGAGAGCATATCTCTGTGAAACTGCAGAGAATACACAGTGCAGAACTCAAACTGCAGATAGCATATCTCTGTGAAACTGCAGAGAATACACAGTGCAGAACTCAAACTGCAGATAACATATCTTGCCCTTGCTGCTGAATATTTCCTTGCACATACTGTGCACTTCAAGAGGCACAGTTACTTCCCTGCATAGTCTTCTGGTTCACCTGTCGAGCCCTTTCCCCCCTCACTAACTCGAGCACACACAACACATAAAAAAAATCAACACTTAACACATACAACCAAGACACGACTATGAATATATATAGCTATACTTATAAATACACATAACTACATACACTACTCTCATAATACTACTCTCATAAGTATAACACTACATATGTAGTCAACACACAATACGTTTAAATATATAAGCCTACACCTATATATGTATACATATACACAAAGATACATACATACATACATACATACATACAAACATATATATATATATATATATATATATATATATATATATATATATATATATATATATATATATATATATATAGAGAGAGAGAGAGAGAGAGAGACACTACACACACAATCATAAATACACAATTATATGCCAACATATATTTATATATAGACATACACCCATAACTTTATGTATCTAGATACCCTCATAAAATACACATATAGATACACATAAACACAAAAACTCAAAATACACCATTATATACTCCAATTAATGTATAGATAGTATATACAAATATATTTACATATGCATGTATAGTACAAAAAGCCAAAACACAAACACATGGAGTGCATCGTACCCGTATCACACTTTTCTATGATACGCTTGCGATACGGCCCCCAACTCACAACCAAATGTATCCCGGAGGACACGTACAAGCCCAATACATATATTATGAACAATACATATAAAAATTATAGTGTCTATGTGTCCGTGTCACCATATGATATGCACATGGCCCCGTGTCGGAGAAAAACCCCCAAAATCGACCGTTTCGTCAAATCGACGAGATACGGCCCACACGTATCCAATTGTGGACACAATACAAGCTACAAACAACCAATCAAGGGTCAAATAGATCTATTAGATCCATTGACAAGCACTACATGTGTCCATCTCGAAATTCCCCCAAAATTGGCACTAAACATGGTCATAACTTCCACCATAGGTCTCCAAATGATTCCAAATCAAATCCTATGGGTAACCTATGCATGTGGGGTTGTTTCTCATGGTAAAATCTCAGATCTATAGTCTATAGGAAGGGGAAAAACTGATTTGTACCTATTGGGAGATGGATTTCCAATAAAAATGTCCCAAATGGCAAGTAGCTCCTCTCCTTGTAGATCTTGGCCTCCTCCTCCTTGTTCCTTGCTCCTTGCTTGTAGATCCTTGATGTAGAGGCTTCAATGATGAATTTAGAAAGAGATTTGAAAGGAATTGATGGAGAATTGATGAGGGAATGGAGGGAAAATGGAAGGGAAAAATGTAGATCTAGAATTTTGGGAAAGAATTAAAATTAGAGCACTCTCTCTCCTCTCAATTATGGCTAGTCATAAACCCCTCCCCAAGCAATGTACTAAGTCACAAATACCCCTTGGGGTCTCTCATGAAGAAATAATTAGGGAGGGAAAGTTCTAGTCTAATGGTTTCCCTAATTAATCATGTTTCTTAATCCATGGGCCTAATTCATGGGTTCAACTTAGACTAGTCCAAAAGTTTGTTCATGCTCTCTAATTAAATAGTTAGGTCCACTACACAAGTCCAAAATAAGTCTACACTAGCAATAATTATTAATACAATAAAATAAATAAATCAGTCATGCACAAATATTAATTATAATAATCCTAAAATAATCAATACCCATGATAATTACCAAACTACCCTTGGATGGAAATGTGAGGGTGACAGTTTGACCGCATACCTCTACAATGCGAGGGGCAGAAATGAAGCTGGACTGTCGTAGCCGGAGATAGCTCGCTCTGGAGAAGAAGAGTTGTTGTTACGGAGGGAAAGGGTTGGGTTGAGGTTTGATTAAGGAATTTTGAAATGAAAATACATTTGTGGGCTACTGCCCATTTATAGGGTTTAAAAACAATTGAAATATTTGCAAAAAGAATTATTTTAATTACAAAATAATTAACACATGTTGAATTAGTTGTTTAGTTAGTTATGGCAGTTGTAACTACCAAAATTCCCAGTTCCCCCCTAAGTATGGTTAAGTATTTACTAATTTTGACATTCCTTCTTCATTAATAAATACTAATTAATTAATATTATTTAATTTGTTTTGAGAAATTCATTTAAGATTTTTGTTTTAAATTGTTTTTCTTATAAATATTTGTTATTTGATTGGAGATCATTAAAACTAACATTTTATTCACAATTATCGGAGAGAGGGATTAGAAATCTACAGACCTTAAAAAAAAAAATCCTCAAAATTTAAGAATTTGCATGAATGGAGTAAACATATCTAGATAATTATGAAAAAAATAAAATAAAGTATGCAATAAGTAAAAGAATGTTGAGTTTCATTTAATAAATTTATTTGTTAGTATAGATAGTTAGAAGGAATGAAGATAGTTACGGAATTTGTCCCAATAATACTTCCAACTTCCTAAACAGTTTTGTTTCTCCAAAAAAAAAAAACTAATCTCAAGAAACGGATTAGTAATCGTGACTGATTCTTTTCGTCTCCGACGATCGGAGGGCCGAACTTCGTCTCCGACGACTCTACATAATTTCTATTAGACTTTTTTATTTGGTTGAATTTTTAAGTAACAATTTGGTAGACTCCAACATCTCAAGTGCTCACTATAAACCATGATCTACTCATACGGTAAGAAATATAATATGTATTTCATATTAGCTTCGTAGTTCATATAGTCTCGTACATATCACAAGTATTGCATGATTGTTCCGATGCAAAACATTATTTTATTTCACGTTTTTTAGATGCAGTTTATTTCACTTGAAATGTATGAATGCAAGGCCTTTTTTTTTTCCTTTTCTTTTTGATTGCCAATGCAATGCCTCATTTCTTTACCATGCAACACAAATATTATTGTAATAGGGAAATTTGGTTCCAGACACTAAATTTTCAAAGATACTTGTAAGAGTCCTCACTTGGGAATTCTTTTCTGGTACAAATACAAAATTCTCCCATTATCCCCTATACCGAAAAGGATTACAAACAGTACATATAGTTCTTGGAATTGTAATGTATAAAAGGTTTTTGAATTGTAATGTAACTCAAATTATTGTTTTTTTTTCTAAACTAATTAAAATCTATTAGTCATATAAGAAGTACCACTTTATTTTGACTCAGAACTGTTTAAAGAGTTTTTGAAATTGTAATGTACAAAAGGTTTTTAGTTCTTGGAATTTTAGTGTATAAGAGATCTTTTGTTATCCAGGTAACTCTATTTATTGGTTTTCCAAACTAATTAAAATCCATTAATCATACATCAAATATCAATATGTTATTTTGAACCAACAAAAGTATTCATGCTTACACAGAGTGCTCAATTACTATCGCCTACAATAGCAGTATTGGTGGTACCAATTCTCGGGCGAGGTGAAACTTTCCTTGTGCGTGTTTCTTCATATTCGAGAGAATCGAGCGTGTAGAATGTATGTAATGCTTTGCTACGAAGATCACAAGAATAAATCATCCATCCAAATAAGGCTACTGAGTATCCGGCTCATAAAAGTAGACAGTTTCGGTAGTCCAGACAGTACTTCGGCACTAATATCGACGGTAGACTTTGGTTATGACCATTAGCCATGGTCGTAGTAGTAAAGTGGAACTTAAGCAATTAAAGGAGATACAAGAAGTTTCTTTGAAGAATAAACCGAATATGCCGATATATATATATATATATATATATATATATATATATATATATATATATATATATTCTTTCATTTTTGTACTTTTCAGACATTTCCATGATAACAATTATTGGATCTTATTTAAGTTATCTAATCTTAATCATTGAAAAATGAACGGTTAAGATTAGATGACTTAAAAAAGATCCAACGACTGTGAAACAGAAGATGCTTGGAGATACAAAATTTTAGGGATATGGATCTCTCCTCATATATATATATATATATATATATATATATATATATATATATATATATATATATATAAACGGGTATAGTACTCATTTTTTTTTCTAAATGAGCCATGCACATGTGGACCAATAGAAATGGATTCCTACATCCCATGTGCATCCATGTGCACTAGTATACTCTATTCCTATTGGTCCACATGTGCATGGCTCATTTAGGAAAATGAGCACTATGGCTCATATTTCGTTTACCATATATATATATATATATATATATATATATATATATATATATATATATATATATATATATATATATAATGCGGGAGGTGAGATGGCACACACTACCAGAAAAAGTCAAATTAGCGACGTCTAAAAACGTCGCTAAATAACAAAATGTCGTCGCTAATTTGGTTTAGCGACGTAATTAGCGACGTTATAAAGTTGTCGGAAAAACCCAAGTCGCCAAAAAAAAACGTCGCTAAACGTCGCTATACCGACGTTTTTAGCGACTTGACTGTATCGCAAATTTTTGCGACGTTTAGCGACGCCAAGTCACTAAATAGCGACGTTTATTAAAGTCGCTAAGGTCGCTGATTAGCGACGTCTATAGCGACGTTATACCGACGTCTTAAATGACCTGGCTATACTGCCATGTCAGCAATTGGCGACGTATAGCGACGTCATTAGCGACGTCATTAGCGACTTTTTACAGCATCGCTAATTAGCGACGTATTTAGCGACGTAACTTAACGTCGCTAAACGTCGCTAAAAATATCGCTAATTTAAAAAAAAAAAGTGTCCAGAAGCAAACACCTTACCACAAACACCACATTGGTGATTCCCTGCAGTTTTAGCCTTTCCACTGTGGACAACTGTCGGATCGACGACATCCAATGGGCTAGTAGTACTCTCGCCTCCTCTGCTGCAGCATCCCCCTTTGAGCCTCTTGTGGCTCGCACGGTGCCCGCCTAGAGCCTGGTAGGAGTGGAATCTCTTCTTGCAAGAGGCACACTCGTATCGGCTCTTCCCCAATCTAGCACCGTAACCATCTTCATCACACACACCAACATGATTCAATCTAGTTAACTATATAATCCAATTAAATTAAAGACCACAAGAAGCATTGTTGAAGTATCAATCCAATTAAATGTGGATATGCAAGATAACTATATAATCCAATTAAATTAACTAAAAAATTATAGACCACAAGAAGCATCATACATCATGCCTATTGTTGAAGTATCAATAATTCATAATATACTTTATTTGGTCTCCTCCATGTACCAATACTAACAACATATAATATACTAACTGATGACTCCACATACGTACTAACACTTCTAAAGTGTATCACTTGCAGGTAATAACCCTACTACAACTGTCACAATCCCTCACATCTCGAGCTCAGTGTCTGTGTCACTGTCTGTGTCCATGTGATATTAGTGTCTGTGTCCATGTCAAAAAACCTAATCCTAACCCTAAGGTCCTTATCAGTGTCTGTGTCTGTGTGTGTGTGTGTCGTGTCTGTGTTTGTGTCACCATCTGTGTGTGTGTGTCGTGTCTGTGTCAGTATCACATGTGTTCTGAGAGAGAGAGAGAGAGAGAGAGAGTTAGGCTTTACCTAGAGCTCGAGGAAGAGGAGGGGGATGCCGGAGTAGCCGCGGGGGAGGTCGACGGAGCAGGCGGTCGACGGAGCAGGGGGGGCGGGGGCAAATTTTTTTCGTTTCAAAATTTTGACAGTTGGGGAAAAAATGGAAACCGAGCCCTAGTTAACCAAATTTTAGCGACGTTTAGCGACGTCAAAGAAGGACGTCGCTAAATTAAATTATAGCGACGTTACGGCCGTCGCTAAACACGTTGCTAAATATTTCTAATTTAAACGTCGCTATTTGCGTCGCTAACCTAGATATATTAGCGACGTTTAGCGACCAAAATTGAACTTATAGCGACTAATCTTATAAAAACTGAATATAAGTCGCTAAATATCGTTAAATGTCGCCAATTAGCGACGTCTACCGACGATTTACATGGAGTCGCTAAATTAGCGACGTTTTTACTTGGAGTCGCTAAAAAACGTCGCTAATCCCTCTTATTCTAGTAGTGACATCACTTTCAACTCCCAACCCTCCATCTCAAAAAATTGACAAATTACACTTACCCTCCTCCCCTCCCCTCACCTTTCCATCTTCCCCAAACCCAGTCTCCCCCTCCAGCACCCTTCGCTGGCGCCCCCACCTCCCGTGCGCCGATGCCCCCCACCACCCCTCGCAGCCTCACACGTGCGCCGGCCACCACCCCCCACCGCCTCACGCGTGCGCCGGCGACGCCATAGGGAGGGGGAGGGGACGTGTGGCTGCGCGCGAGGCGAGGGACATCACCGACGAGGTGCATGAGGGTGGAGGCGTGGGGTTGCGCGCGAGACGGGAGGGGGGCTGGGTTTGCAGCGCGCATGGGGCGGGAGGCTTGGGCAGCGCAGGGCGGCGTCGCCGACGCACCGGGATTGGTGGTGCCGGCGGCGCGTGCTGAAGGGGGGGGACTGGGTTTGGGGGAAGGTAGAAAGGGGAGAGGTGGGGAGGGGATTAAGTACAATTTGTCAATTTTTTTAGATGGAGGGCTGTGATGGTGCCACATCACCGCCACCTTCATTTGAGAGTGAGGCACCATCTCACCTCCCTTATATATATATATATATATATATATATATATATATATATATATATATATATATATATATATATATATATATATATATATATCCCCTCCAATTATGCATTCCCATGTTTATAACCGTTGGATCTTGTTTAAGTCGTCTAATCTTAGCCATTAATTTTGGTTAAGATTAGATGACTAAACAAGATCTAATGGTTGTAAATATAAGGATGTTTGTGAATGCAAATAATCGGAGATGTATATATATATATATATATATATATATATATATATATAGAGAGAGAGAGAGAGAGAGGGGGGGGGAAAGGATCTACATCCCTAAGTATTGTGCATACCCAAGCATCCCCATGTTTACAACCGTTGGTTTTTGTTCAAGTCATCTAATCTTAACTATTGGTTTGAGCAATCATCCGACGGTTGATAACACGTGTCACGCCCCAGTCCCAAAATATTATGGAACCAGGCCACGTGGCATTGGCCAGCTGACACGACTCCGAGGATATCCCAATTTAATGGATCCTGACGAAGCGTGCTACGCTGTCCTAAATCTAACAAGTCTAATAACAACAAGCAATGTCTAATCTCATCCATAGATAACAAGTAAATACTGAAATGAAAGACTGGAATATGAGAAACATAGTCGACTGACATAGTACAACTGAAATAAGTCTGGTGGGAACAAACCCACTACAAATATACTGATAGTCTGAAATAAAGTACTGAATATCTGAAATGAAAGTACTGATAAGGAGAGACTGGAACAACATCTAACTAGGTAAGGAGCTCCAGTCATAGGCGGAAGGCCTACCAATCTGATCAGGGGTACTCTGATGGAAAAAACTCTAGCTCCTCGTCCAGAGCAAACCTCGTCTCTATGCCTGGCCCATAAATTGTGGGATAAAAAGCCTCGTCCAGATCTGGAAGATAACCAGGTCCTCAGAGGGACGTAACAAGATACAATATGCATGCTGGATATAGTACTGAAATAAAAGTAAAGAGGAGGTGTGCTAACCATCTAAGTGAATGCAATATAAGGACAACCTAGGAACGTATAAGTAGGTGTAGGCATAACGTCCAACATCCTCTAGAGTGTGGTATCTGTAACGTCCATCATTCCGAAGAATGAGGTATCTGTATATATATAACGTCCACACTCTAAGGGACGTGGTATCTGCAATGTATATACGTCCGTAACACTCCGAAGAGCGCGGTGTCTGAATATAGGGAGTCACCGGGTCTGTGGTTCCTCTGGATACCACGGAGTCCGATGGGGGTATCCCATACGTCTGTCAGTTGTCCTTCCCGCCCAATGTAGATACGCAAGTCGAATATACGACTTGAGTGTACCGTATCTAGATGCCAAGTCTCAACTAACTATGTTACTCTAGAATACATGCTAGTCCGTGATGCATGTCGTACGTACCGATAGCGAATCGGGTACGCGGACCCGCATCCCAATATGAATGTACCATCGTGGTACGTGTATAGTGCCATGGTCTAGGAGGATATCAGAATATTCTCGCAGCAGTGGTTGAGTCAACTAGCAACTAGGTCAAGTACACTACTCATCGACGCAATGTCGACTACACCCGAGTCAATCTCGGATGCGCACAGTTCATGTATATTTGAAATATTCAACATTTAAATTTAAAGCAGTAAATCAGCAAGGTATACTTGCCTGCCCCGGGTAGCTGCGAAATCCAAAGCCCTGCTCCTGATGCCTCGGCAGTAGTGTCTAGCAATCCTATATAGGATATAGTAATGACCATGTTAGTCGCTACAATAGCACGACTATGACGCACGGTTTGTATCTACAGCTGTTCAAGGGTTGGGGCTGTATGTATATATAGCTAACACTAACATATGCATATACTCTATATCATATTTAATTATTTTATAAAAATAGCTATGTTTAATAGTACAAAATAGTACTTATGTATTAATTAGTAATACATTAATAATTTTGTTTATAAAATAATATCCTAGTATACTTAAATACACAATATATGTACAACTTTATATATACCTACTTAATATGCACATATTTATACTAATTACATAGAGTATATTTATATAGATATATATATATACATTTATAATTTTGTACTTATATTTTTATGTATACACACAACATATATATATATATATATAGGTATATATGCATAACTGATATTTAACTAATATAAATATCTAATACCATATACAGTATATTCTATACTACATTATATTTATTTATATATATAAGGTAAAAAAAATATGTAAATACAATATACATATACATTACTTAGTACATACAATACATAGTATATATATACATATTAGCACAAAAACCCACTGTATTTAACCAGTATTTGAAGTATAAATACATAGAATACTTATTTATACAGGAATATATACATAAGTATTTAATTAATATACAGAATATATTTATACCTACATGCATTAATAGATTTTAGTATATGTATACAAATACATATAATTATTCCTATTATATATAATGCCAAAGACAATATATATATATGTATACATGTACAGTATTTATACAGGGGGGGGTATATATATATTTATATATATATACTCAGCAATACAAAATATACTTTTAATTATACTAAAAAATACGTATACAAATACATAACTAAACTCATACGAAGGTATAAATAATTGCACAGCGAAATACACCTAAAATTAATGGTAAAAATACATAAAATATTATACCTTATCGATGCTCGGGTCGAGGGGAGTCCGGTGGTGGTTCGTCGCCGGCGGGGATGGCCGGACGGCGCTCCGGCGGCGTGCAGGGTCGTCGGCACAGCAGCCGCGCGGTCTAGAACAACCGGCGCTGCGGGGTCGATTTCTCCTCGGTGTGTCGACGTCGTCGGCTGAAATTTTGTGGGGATGAAGAGGACTGGCTGAGGGAGGCTTGGGTGAAGTATGGTGGTCGGAGGTGCGGGGGTGGAGGAGTACGAGGCGATGGGGTGGTCGGCTATACAGTACGGGCTGTGGGAACCGGGATCGGTGCAGGCGGTCGGGGGAGCTACTCCGGCGTCGTGGGGGCCGGAGACTTAGGTGGCAGGTGGGGAGGGGACAGGCGAGGGTGGTCAAGTTGGTATGGCGGCGGTCGGTGGAGGCTGGTGGCGGTGGTGGAGCTCGGGGATGAGGTGTTGGGGTCGGGCTGAAGGAAGGGCTTAGTTGGAGAAATAAGGGTTTTAGGGATTCTATAGGTTTGGTTTTTTCTTTTAATGTGTAGAAATGAAGGTATATGTAGGAGAGAGAGTGAGGGGGGCTGCCTAGGGATTAGGGCCGGCTGTAGGTGGGGTTTGGGGAGTTGGGGAAGCTTCCACAAGTTGAGGGGAGGGCTAGGATTTAGTCATTCAAAATGTAGGGCCATGATGTGCCCTACATAAAGTGGTGTAGGTACATAGGAAAGGGGGGGAAATCAAATGCATATGATTGGTCATGACCATTTCTTTTCTCCATGATGGTTTGGGCCAATGAGAGGGGGACACCACATTGCAATTTTGCAATTAGGTCCCTGAACAATTTGGTATTTGCACAATTAATTTGCACTAGGGATTTAATGAAATCAAACACCATGTTTGGTGTTCCTCATTGGTCTATGATGGTGTTTGGTGTTTTGTATGAGGCTTGTGGGTGTGGATGTGGGTTTGGGTTGGATTTGGGTCCAATTTTATTTAGGTTAGGTCTCCACATTAATTAATTCGTAATTAATGTTACGGTATTTCTAATTTAATTTAATTAAAAATCGGGAGTCTAAATTTGGTTGGACAAGGATCGTTGGTGTAGCTGGCTCAGAGTACAATAATATCGTGATCTGGGTTGGTCAAAACTGGTTGAGGTTGGGTCTTAATTTCAATTGAAACGGACAACGAACGTAATTACGCAATTTAATTAATTTGCGTACGGACGTTTGTAACGACTTTTGTGCGTCTAAAATCAGGCACAAATATCGTCCTCTCGTTCCCAGGTTGATTCACTTGGTGCATGATGCCTCCATGCGACACGAACTAGAGGGATAGTCTGGCCTCGCAGTACCTTCTCGCTTCGGTCTAGGATCTCTACCGGCTCCTCCTGGTATGACAAGCTTGGACCAACGGTGATCTCCGAGTGGTCAAGCACATGACTCGGATCCGGTATGTATCTCCTCAGCTGAGATACATGGAAGACGTCGTGAACTCCTTCCAGTGTCTGCGGTAAGGCCAATCTGTAAGCAACTTCTCCGACGCGCTCTAGCACATCGAAGGGTCCGATGTACCTCGGACTCAGCTTCCCTCTGCCTCCAAATCTGATGGTTCCTCTGGTAGGTGAAATCTTCAGGAACACATGTTCTCCCACCTGGAACTCTAGGGGTCGTCGATGCGCATTAGCCCAATGCTTCTGCCTGTCCTGTGCTGCTCGTAGATGCCCCTGGATCTTCTTCACCTTCTCCACTGTATGGACGATCAACTCTGGCCCTAGAATCTGCCTCTCGCCTACATTGCTCCAGCATACTGGGGAACGACACTTCCTACCATACAATGCCTCATAGGGAGCCATCTGAATGCTCGCCTGATAGCTATTGTTGTAGGAAAATTCGACCAAGTGCAAGTGGTCCTCCCATGAACCGCTGAAGTCAAGCATGCAAGCCCTCAACATATCCTCCAGCGTCTGAATGGTGCGCTCGGACTGTCCATCTGTCTGCGGGTGGTACGAAGTACTGAACTTAAGGCGGGTACCAAGACTCTCTTGCATACTCCTCCAAAAGTACGATATAAACCTCGTATCCCGGTCAGACACGATACTGACTGGCACTCCATGCAAGCGTACAATCTCCCTCATGTACATATCTGCCAAGACTTCCGTAGATTGCCCAACCCTGAAGGGTAAAAAGTGGGCAGACTTGGTGAGTCTATCTACGATTACCCATACGGCATTGCGACCACTAGGACTCCTCGGGAAACCCGTGACGAAGTCCATGGTGATGTGCTCCCATTTCCACTCCGGTATCGGGAGTGGTTGAAGTAATCCGGCAGACCTCTGATGCTCAGCCTTGACTTGCTAACACACCAGACACTTAGCCACGAAGCGGGCTATCTCTCTCTTCATCCCGTGCCACCAGTAGTACTGCCTCAGGTCTCGGTAAATCTTCGTGCCTCCTGGATGTATAGAATAGGTTGAACTGTGGGCCTCCGTCATCAGCTCCTGGCGTAGCTCTCCATTCGGAACATAGAGACGATCTCCACATCTCAAGGTCCCGTCCTCGTGTATACGCAGTCCCGTCTGTATTCCAGCCTCTGTCCTCTGTCGAAGCCTCTGAAATCTGGCGTCCGTCGGCAAAGCAGCCTTGATTCTCTCCACCAATATCGATTGCACTTGGAAACTCGACATCTGGCCGTCTACTCCGGGCATAACGACTTCGATACCCAACTGTTCTAGATCTCTCAACAGATGTTGTTGGGTAGTCAGGAAAAATGCCATGGGCTTCCTGCTTAAAGCATCGGCTACCACATTAGCCTTTCCCGGATGGTACTGCAGCTCAATCTCGAAGTCCGCCATCACTTCGAGCCAACGTCTCTGCCTCTGGTTCAGGTCCTTCTGTGTGTAGACGTATTTAAGGCTCTTATGATCGGTAAATATCTCCACGCGCTCTCCGTACAGGTAGTGCCTCCAAAGCTTCAAAGCAAAGATCACTGCGGCAAGCTCCAAGTCGTGGGTGGGGTAATTCTTCTCATGGGTCCTCAATTGCCTAGAGGCATAGGCCACAACCTTCCCATGCTGCATCAAGACGCATCCTAATCCTTTCCCGGACGCATCGCTATAGATCACGAATCCTCCGGGTCCAGAAGGTATGGTCAAGATGGGTGCTGTAGTCAGACGCTTCTTCAGCTCATCGAACGCCGCCTGACACTCCTCTGTCCAGGTGAACTCCTGATCCTTGCGGGTCAAGCGGGTCATCGGCTCTGCGATCCTTGCGAAGTTCTCTACGAACCTCCGGTAATATCCGGCAAGTCCTAGGAAACTCCTCACCTCCGTGACGTTGGTAGGGGTCGGCCACGTCTCTACAGATGAAATCTTCGCGGGATCTACTGAAATGCCATCTCCCGAGATAACGTGTCCAAGAAATGCGACACGATCTAGGAGAAACTCGCACTTGCTCAGCTTGGCATAAAGCCTCTCTCGTCTCAGCGTCTCTAGCACTAGCCTCAAATGCTCCCCGTGCTCCTCGTGGCTCTTCGAATACACCAAGATGTCGTCGATGAAGACTACCACGAACTGGTCCAGATACTCATGGAAGACTCGGTTCATCAGGTTCATAAACACAGCAGGCGCATTTGTTAATCCAAAAGGCATCACTAGGAACTCGTAATGACCATAACGAGTCCTAAATGCTGTCTTTGGAATGTCCTCCCTTCGCACCTTCACCTGATGGTAGCCCGATCTCAAGTCGATCTTCGTGAACACCACTGCTCCTGTCAGCTGGTCGAACAGATCGTCGATTCGTGGTAGAGGGTACTTGTTCTTGATAGTCAGAGCATTAAGGGCTCTGTAATCAATGCACATCTGGAACGTTCCGTCCTTCTTCGGTACAAACAGCACTGGTGCTCCCCAGGGTGATGCACTAGGACGAACGAATCCTTTGATCTGCAACTCCTCTAGCTGTAGCTTCAGCTCGTCAAGCTCCTTCTTCGCCAACCGGTACACATTTGATGATACCGGTGCTGCTCCAGGTATTAGCTCAATGGTGAACTCTACCTCTCTATCAGGCGGTAGGCCTGGCAACTCATCTGGGAAAACATCCTCGAACTCTGCAACAATTTCTGGGGGTGCCGTCTCCATCGCCATGTAAGCTCCAGCTGCGTGTCCTACTCCTTGCTCGATGGTGCCTCGCATGAATTCAAACTCCGGTTGTCCTGGCAGTCTAAAAGTAACGCTACCCTTCCGGCAATCTAGCACGGCATTGTACTGGCTTAACCAGTCCATGCCCAGAACAACGTCGAAAGCTGGCATTGGGAGTACCAACAATCGTGCTCTCATCTCCCTACCACAAACTACTGCCGAGCACGTTCTAATGGTGCTGGTAACCGGTACGATGCCTCCTCCGGTAAGTATTCTCCAACTCTTAGGTAAGGGGAAAGTTGCTACTCTATGCATTGCTATAAATCTACTAGATATAAATGACAATGTAGCTCCAGAATCAAACAGTGCAGTCGCAGGTAATGAGGCAACTAGAATTGTACCTGCTATAGCCTCTCCCTCTGGTTCCTCTTCAATAGATGCTAAAGCAAAGGCTTGCCCGCGCCTCTGCCCTCCTGCCTGCTGTCGGGCCTGGTTGAAGTGTGCCTCCTGTGTGACCAAGGGTGGTCCTCTCTGCTGTCCTCCGGTAGCTGGGGGACGCTGGCCTCCTGCTGGGGGTTGGATCCTCAGTGGTGCTGCTGGTGGCCTCTGTCCAGTCTGGGGTGCTGCGTCTCTACGCTGGGGGCAGTCTCTAGCAAGGTGCTGGCTGGCTCCACAGACCATGCAGAGCCCGAGCTTCTTTCTGCAGTCTCGGATGACGTGTCCCCTCTTGCCACAGAAGTGACAGGTCGGAAGCTCCTTCTGCTGGTACGGTGCTGTCCTCTGCTGCACCTGCGCTCCGGGTCGGCGGATCGGTCCTCCGGCTCCTTGCTGGGTCCTGGCTGGTACGTTCGTGCTGGAACGTCTCGCTCCTCCTCCTCCTATAGCCTCTTGGATCCTCGCCTCTGATAGGACCTCTTCATAAGAGATCCTCGCCTGGGTAGTAGTGTACCTCTGCAGCTCTTGAGTGAGGCCGTGGTGGAATCTCCTGGCTTTCTCCAGGTCATTGGGGATCAGGGCTGCTCCGAATCGGCTGAGTCTGCTGAACTCTCCGTCGTAGGCGTCCACAGTCAGGTTCCCTTGCTCCAGGTGCAGGAACTGAGAGTACAGGGCGTTCCTCACCGTAGCTGGGAAATACTTCTTGTTGAAGTGCTCTAGAAATTCCTTCCAAGTCTGCTGTCGGCCAATGCTGCGCTCCATAGAGTCCCACCAGTGATGGGCGTTGCCTGTGAGTTGGGCCCTCACCGCGGTCATCCAGAGATCGGGGTGTAGCTGCGAACCCTCTAGCAGCATCTCAGTGTTGGAGACCCAGTCTGAGATCTCCTCAGCCGTCTCCTTACCCGAGAAGGTTCCCGGGCCCATCGTTCTGAAGCCTTTTACAGTGCCCGCTAGCCGGTCAGGTGCAGGTGCCGGTGCTGGTGCTGGTGCTTGGGCAGGTGCCCTCTCTAGTATGGCCATCAGACCCTGTCTCAGAGTCTCCGTCTGCTGCATCTGGGCCTGCATCATTATTTGGAAGAACTGCATCATCTGTGTCTGTCCCTCCGCTGGTGGCATCTGAGGTGGAAACGGTGGAGGTGGTGGAAGCGGTACCTCCTGCTGTCTCCTCGGTGTCTCCTCCGGTGCCGGCCTCTCGTACTGCGGCATCGGTGTCGCCCTCGAGGTCTGCCCCTCGAAGTACTGCCTCGGAATCGTCTGTGATGCCTGGCCCTCTGGCTGCTGCGTCTCCTCGTCGGGAGAGATCTGATGCCAGTGCATCATCGGGGCCTGAGGGATCACCTCTGCCTCTGGCTGAGGCTGCTCTCTGGGTGGTCCCCGAGTCGCATCCTCTCTCGGTGCTGCATGTGGCACTACGGTACCAAGTATCTCACGTCGGCTCCGAAGGTTCATCTCGCTGTAAGAGATAGAACTTCATTAGAGAGAGTACGAAATAAATCAAACAGGATGCAAATATATTACAGTTCGGAAGAGGTTCAAAGGCGTAATCAAGTGGATGAGACCTAGTAATTTCTATCCTATTGCAGGCTCGCTGGGCACGTTTCCATACCACAAGCGATAGATGTTTGGTGTTTCAGACCTGCATGGGCCACCACTAAAACCATGTCACGCCCCAGTCCCAAAATATTATGGAACCAGGCCACGTGGCATTGGCCAGCTGACACGACTCCGAGGATATCCCAATTTAATGGATCCTGACGAAGCGTGCTACGCTGTCCTAAATCTAACAAGTCTAATAACAACAAGCAATGTCTAATCTCATCCACAGATAACAAGTAAATACTGAAATGAAAGACTGGAATATGAGAAACATAGTCGACTGACATAGTACAACTGAAATAAGTCTGGTGGGAACAAACCCACTACAAATGTACTGATAGTCTGAAATAAAGTACTGAATATCTGAAATGAAAGTACTGATAAGGAGAGACTGGAACAACATCTAACTAGGTAAGGAGCTCCAGTCATAGGCGGAAGGCCTACCAATCTGATCAGGGGTACTCTGATGGAAAAAACTCTAGCTTCTCGTCCAGAGCAAACCTCGTCTCTATGCCTGGCCCGTAAACTGTGGGATAAAAGGCCTCGTCCAGATCTGGAAGATAACCAGGTCCTCAGAGGGACGTAACAAGATACAATATGCATGCTGGATATAGTACTGAAATAAAAGTAAAGAGGGGGTGTGCTAACCATCTAAGTGAATGCAATATAAGGACAACCTAGGAACGTATAAGTAGGTGTAGGCATAACGTCCAACATCCTCTAGAGTGTGGTATCTGTAACGTCCATCATTCCGAAGAATGAGGTATCTGTATATATATAACGTCCACACTCTAAGGGACGTGGTATCTGCAATGTATATACGTCCGTAACACTCCGAAGAGCGCGGTGTCTGAATATAGGGAGTCACCGGGTCTGTGGTTCCTCTGGATACCACGGAGTCCGATGGGGGTATCCCATACGTCTGTCAGTTGTCCTTCCCGCCCAATGTAGATACGCAAGTCGAATATACGACTTGAGTGTACCGAATCTAGATGCCAAGTCTCAACTAACTATGTTACTCTAGAATACATGCTAGTCCGTGATGCATGTCGTACGTACCGATAGCGAATCGGGTACGCGGACCCGTATCCCAATATGAATGTACCATCGTGGTACGTGTATAGTGCCATGGTCTAGGAGGATATCAGAATATTCTCGCAGCAGTGGTTGAGTCAACTAGCAACTAGGTCAAGTACACTACTCATCGACGCAATGTCGACTACACCCGAGTCAATCTCGGATGCGCACAGTTCATGTATATTTAAAATATTCAACATTTAAATTTAAAGCAGTAAATCAGCAAGGTATACTTGCCTGCCCCGGGTAGCTGCGAAATCCAAAGCCCTGCTCCTGATGCCTCGGCAGTAGTGTCCAGCAATCCTATATAGGATATAGTAATGACCATGTTAGTCGCTACAATAGCACGACTATGACGCACAATTTGTATCTACAGCTGTTCAAGGGTTGGGGCTGTATGTATATATAGCTAACACTAACATATGCATATACTCTATATCATATTTAATTATTTTATAAAAATAGCTATGTTTAATAGTACAAAATAGTACTTATGTATTAATTAGTAATACATTAATAATTTTGTTTATAAAATAATATCCTAGTATACTTAAATACACAATATATGTACAACTTTATATATACATATATATACCTACTTAATATGCACATATTTATACTAATTACATAGAGTATATTTATATAGATATATATATATACATTTATAATTTTGTACTTATATTTTTATGTATACACACAACATATATATATATAGGTATATATGCATAACTGATATTTAACTAATATAAATATCTAATACCATATACAGTATATTCTATACTACATTATATTTATTTATATATATAAGGTAAAAAAAATATGTAAATACAATATACATATACATTACTTAGTACATACAATACATAGTATATATATACATATTAGCACAAAAACCCACTGTATTTAACCAGTATTTGAAGTATAAATACATAGAATACTTATTTATACAGGAATATATACATAAGTATTTAATTAATATACAGAATATATTTATACCTACATGCATTAATAGATTTTAGTATATGTATACAAATACATATAATTATTCCTATTATATATAATGCCAAAGACAATATATATATATGTATACATGTACAGTATTTATACAGGGGGGGTATATATATATATTTATATATATATATACTCAGCAATACAAAATATACTTTTAATTATACTGAAAAATACGTATACAAATACATAACTAAACTCGTACGAAGGTATAAATAATTGCACAGCGAAATACACCTAAAATTAATGGTAAAAATACATAAAATATTATACCTTATCGATGCTCGGGTCGAGGGGAGTCCGGTGGTGGTTCGTCGCCGGCGGGGATGGCCGGACGGCGCTCCGGCGTCGTGCAGGGTCGTCGGCACAGCAGCCGCGCGGTCTGGAACAACCGGCGCTGCGGGGTCGATTTCTCCTCGGTGTGTCGACGTCGTCGGCTGAAATTTTGTGGGGATGAAGAGGACTGGCTGGGGGAGGCTTGGGTGAAGTATGGTGGTCGGAGGTGCGGGGGTGGAGGAGTACGAGGCGATGGGGTGGTCGGCTACACAGTGCGGGCTGTGGGAACCGGGATCGGTGCGGGCGGTCGGGGTAGCTACTCCGGCGTCGTGGGGGCCGGAGACTCAGGTGGCAGGTGGGGAGGGGACAGGCGAGGGTGGTCAAGTTGGTATGGCGGCGGTCGGTGGAGGCTGGTGGCGGTGGTGGAGCTCGGGGATGAGGTGTTGGGGTCGGGCTGAAGGAAGGGCTTAGTTGGAGAAATAAGGGTTTTAGGGATTCTATAGGTTTGGTTTTTTCTTTTAATGTGTAGAAATGAAGGTATATGTAGGAGAGAGAGTGAGGGGGGGTTGCCTAGGGATTAGGGCCGGCTGTAGGTGGGGTTTGGGGAGTTGGGGAAGCTTCCACAAGTTGAGGGGATGGCTAGGATTTAGTCATTCAAAATGTAGGGCCATGATGTGCCCTACATAAAGTGGTGTAGGTACATAGGAAAGGGGGGGAAATCAAATGCATATGATTGGTCATGACCATTTCTTTTCTCCATGATGGTTTGGGCCAATTAGAGGGGGATACCACATTGCAATTTTGCAATTAGGTCCCTGAACAATTTAGTATTTGCACAATTAATTTGCACTAGGGATTTAATGAAATCAAACACCATGTTTGGTGTTCCTCATTGGTCTATGATGGTGTTTGGTGTTTTGTATGAGGCTTGTGGGTGTGGATGTGGGTTTGGGTTGGATTTGGGTCCAATTTCATTTAGGTTAGGTCTCCACATTAATTAATTCGTAATTAATGTTACGGTGTTTCTAATTTAATTTAATTAAAAATTGGGAGTCTAAATTTGGTTGGACAAGGGTCGTTGGTGTAGCTGGCTCAGTGTACAATAATATCGTGATCTGGGTTGGTCAAAACTGGTTGAGGTTGGGTCTTAATTTCAATTGAAACGGACAACGAACGTAATTACGCAATTTAATTAATTTGCGCACGGACGTTTGTAACGACTTTTGTGCGTCTAAAATCAGGCACAAAAATCGGTATCCGGGGTTTGTTCTAGGTTCAATACGAGGGGTTTACAGGTCTAGGTCAAATATGTAGAATTCGTTTTAGGGCAACAGCTAAGGTAGTATCCTAAAACAATCAATCATTGCACAAGTATCATAATGCTATATATATTAAATCATAAACAATTCTAATTAACCTTAATTATGCTAATTAAATTATTTAACCCTAATTACTGGTCGAGGGGGTTTACAACACGAAAATATTTGGAAATAAAAAAAATCGAAATATATATATATATATATATATATATATATATATATATATATATATATATGTCACCACCCCATTTCCAGAGCCAGATATTTTTTTTATTTTAATTTGGTTAATTGTGTATTATTTATATTTAATTGTATTTATATTTAATTAGTGATTGTATTATTTTTTTATTGATTGTTTTAGGGTTTTGGCTAGCCTGGACCTATGTCAGACCCTAGTGGACCCATGTCCGACCCATCCCACACCCTTGTGAGACCTATTTTTGGGTTTAGAAATATTTATTATATTTTTAGTAGGTTAGTTGGAGAGATTAGGAGTTAGTTTGAGTGCTTTTGGAACCCGGAACCCAAACCCAAGTGAGAGGAGGGCATTTTGGGCATTTGGAGACTTTATAAACCCTTTATGTGTGTGAGACCCGAACCCAAACCCCCTTTCCCAGCC